>KK117843.1:702886-712929 GCA_000611955.2 Stegodyphus mimosarum | reverse complement strand
TTTTTTTTTTTTTTTTTTTTTTTTTTTTAGTTAAACTTTTGGTAAATCAAATATTTTTAATTTCATCCTGCGCTTTAACAAGTCTGACTCATGATGAAGATTTTATCCCAACAGAAAGCCTGACCAAACATAAACATAACAAGCCAGGCTCGTGAACAGAAAGCCAGGTCAAACATAAACATCATGAGCTAGGCTCATGAGTAGAAAGCTGGGCCAAACAAACATCACAAGCCAGGCTCGTGAACATGAACATTGTAATTTCACGGTCATGATCAAATATTAGTTCCTATCAGTACACCACAAGAGTTAGTCATGATTCTCATAATTGCCATTATAAACCAGTTTAGTTAATAAAGTTTAATAAACTCGTACAGATTGCAAAATACCATAGATTTAAGTGAAAGCAGTTTATTAAAGTTTAAATCCACTAAGGATTAAAGTTTACGTACTTGAAGTGTTGTTTATATATGAAACATAATTTTGAAACTGTTATTTATTACAAAATATATTTATACTAACTACAAAAGGCAGAAGGGTTAAAGTTTACTTCCATGCTAGCAATATTGCTCAAAACTGTCTATAACACAGGCATTTACGTTTCGCCTTGTATTGTGACTGTTCTCAAGCATCAGTCTGGTTTGTTTGCCATGCATTGACCCATAACACTTGGTCCCAAGTTTCGTGGAGGCAATGCACGGGAAGGGGTTATACCCTTTCTGCCTATAGCATGTCAAATTTGATTCTGTAATCATTAACTTTGAGGTGTCTTAGATATGTTGGCAGTTATCCAAGTGACTCATATTTCAAAATCTTCTACTTGGCAAACTGAAAGTCTTCTGTGGCATCGTAATGTTAACATCAGAATGTGACCAAACAAAAGTCCTTTGGTCTTTTCATAGAATTCATGTTGTTATAATTTTAGCTATTTTGTTTTTGAAACCTGAAATCTGAACTAAAAAACTGATATTTAAATTTTAATTACATTATGTATTACTTTCTGATTATCCACACCCCCACAAAATGCTGCAAATAAGTTGCCGACTTTTCTGAACTGATGAAAAAACTTTGTTTGGCTATCTTCATAACTCATAGGCCCTTTCTTTTCATTAGTAATTTGAAAAAGAGGCATTTCATAAGAAACAAAAAAGAATTATAAATTTTATGAAAAAAACAATTGTATCCAATATTTATAATTTATGGCTGATAGAATGATGGTTAAGTAAATATAGTGTGCAAATCCACGAGTGCTCAAACATGTGTCTGGTTTTAAACTACAGTTTTATCAAATGATGATGCAAGTAACCAGGAAATACCCATTATGTATATAATAGTAATTTCAAAACAGTTTAAATGACCTGTGCATTAATTGTAGAAGTAATAAACAAAAGTAATTGCATGTCTCTTACTCCTTTTTATGTCATTTTCAGAACTAATAGTGGATTCTAGTTAACACAAGAGACAATTACATTAATAACTTGATATGTTAACAATATATATATATATATATATATAATCTGAAGAACATTATGACTACACACAATTGTAATTTACAATAAGGAAAACAAAGTGTTGGATACTTTAGCTGTTATATAATAAAATAATTATGTAAGTTAAGCTGTGTTTCTCCATATATATTTTCATGTCAGTAACCCATAAGAAATTGAACTATTAAAAAAGTGCAAAATTGGCAGTCTTATTTTTTTTGCACAAAATTGCTAATTTGGAAGTTTATTTTAAATAATTGTTTTATATTGATAATAGTTTCTGCTTTTGGAAGCATTTGCAAACCTGTTAGTGGCTATTTTCACCTAGCTGTTGCCCAAAATCAGCAGCTGTTTTCTAAATGGGAGCTCTCTAAGAATTCATTCAAGAGCAATAAATCAATAAAATTAAAGAAAGAGCAAACATCAGTAGTAAAACACCTGTTTTGAGAAATTCTTCATTTTGTGCTGTTCTTCCTGTATACACAGCAATCTGTTTTCACTTAAAAAAAATGTCAGAGAATTGCACTAAATTGGCATCTGAACAACTCTGGTGATGCACACTAACCAAAACAGGCATGTTACATGCGTAGAAGAATTTTTCAATAGTTACACATGTTTCTGGGTGACTATTGAAATTTATATGGCACGTCTGCCATATAAATACTTCTGGCAACATTAAGGATTTCCACTTAACTATTTTGGTAACATACTGCTTTGCCTTATAAGTACTTTTTCATGGATTTTTGTTGTAAGTGTATAGAAAAAGGAAGTACCTTTCCTTCTTTATAGCAGTTTGTGTATAAGTGTGTGTTCTAGGTTTCAATTTACTGTATTTTTCTTTATTAAACTAGAAAGTTATTTTCATTAATTTAAAGAATGTTGTATGTCACCTTTCTGTTTAGGTTTATTTATATTAAAAAGAATTATTATCAGGAGAAAATATTTGCTTACATCTGGGGGTGGGGAGTCTGGGAAATGTATGAAAGTTTAAGGATAAATTACAGTCAATGTTACTTCCCATGATGAGTAATAGGTATAATGGGCCAAACAAAATGTAAAAAAATGACTTTCTTAGTGAGCAATGTTTTATGGAACGAGTGACATGGTGATATCATAATGTCCCATATAGAATCCTGCTTTCATCTCAGCTATTATCATTTGTTTGATTCGCATCTTACTGTTGCTTGTGAAAATTGTATTCAAACACATTACTGTGTATCTTTATTTAATGCAATGTTTAAGCATGCTTGCACTTTTGTTCCTAAAGAAAATGTTGCAACAGGGATAAGAAGAGGAAAGTCACCATAGGAGTCAAACATTAAATCATTGAGAAGTGAGAATGAAGTGTGAGCAGGGCTAACTTAGCACGCACATATAATCGGTCTACATCAAAAGATTTGTAATCTCCTCAAATCTAAGCACAAATATGATGATAAGATTAAAGAGATTCTGCTTCTCATTTAGATTAACAAGAAGAAAATATTAATCGGTCCACATCAAAAGATTTGTAATCTCCTCAAATCTAAGCACAAATATGAGGATAAGATTAAAGAGATTCTGCTTCTCATTTAGATTAACAAGAAGAAAATATTAATCGGTCCACATCAAAAGATTTGTAATCTCCTCAAATCTAAGCACAAATATGAGATAAGATTAAAGAGATTCTGCTTCTCATTTAGATTACCAAGAAGAAAATATTAATCGGTCCACATCAAAAGATTTGTAATCTCCTCAAATCTAAGCACAAATATGAGGATAAGATTAAAGAGATTCTGCTTCTCATTTAGATTAACAAGAAGAAAATATTAGATGATACTAAAAATGAAAACATAATTTGCAAGAAGATGAATTTAATCTCTCGGCAGAAATGAATCATCAGTGGGCAAAGAAGCATTCAAGGCAAGCCTTGTGTGGTTGAAAACTTTAAGAGAAGAACCAGCATCCACGGCATTGTAAAGCACAGGGAAGCAATAAGCTTAGAAAGGCAGCCGAGAACTTCATAGGTGTACAAGAAGCTGTTGAATTCTGAGGGTTATCTGCTGTTACAGGTTTTAATTGTGATGAGACATGCCTCTTCTGGAAAAGGATGTCAAAGCAAACTTACAAGTCTAGAAAAGCAAGCTAAATGTCATGGGAAGATCTAATAACAAAGCTCAGGTGATACAAGATCTCTTTACAAATCAGATCAATGAAGTGTTTGGTCCGTCTGCAGAAAAATATCTGCTTGGAGACGAATTTTGCTACTGTGTGCCTTGTTTCTTATGGACAGTGCTCCTGCATATCTTCCAGGCCTAGAAAATGAACATGAGGAGTTTAAATTTGGCAAAATCCGGTTACCAGCTCCCAACTCTAGTCCTTTACTACAGCCCATAGACTAGTAGGTTATTTCACAATTTAAAAAGGTCTGCACTAAAGCATTCTTCTGAAGAAATCATTCTCACTCCCAGAGTTTTGGAAAGGCCATGTTCACATGTTGCTTGCCTTAACATGATCTACAAGGCATGGAAAGGCATCACCAAGAGAAACCATATTTTTGCATAGAAGAAGATTTGGCGGGACTGTGCTTTTTTGACACTACTTCTGAGAGGTTTGAGCAAGTGCCTGTGGTGCCTTAATTGACACAAAATTATGTCTGGCCAAGATTATGGGGCTAGATATGGATAGCAACAAAGATAATGGAAGACTGCTGAAGAGCTTATCAAGTTGCATTCAATATTGCAATGAGAACTTATGAAGGAGATTTTGTCGGGGTATGGAGGGGACAACAGCCTTAGCAAAGCAGCAACCTTCCAGTGAAATAAGGGAGATGCTGAAAACAGCTTTCTTGTAATAAAGGGTACAGTATAAATAATAAGTTACATTATTATAAGTTTGTTGAGTATTTTTTCCTGAATGGAACACATTATTCCGTTTAACTCTTGATTCTTATAGAAAATTTTTTTCCCCTTAATGATTATTTTGCATTACAAGTAAGATTCGGGAACTAATTGTGTTTGTTAAGCAAGGTTTCCACTGTACATATATCTATTAACAACCATATTAATTAAAAAGTGCAAAATCGTAATAAATTTATTTAATGTTTCTCTATATTCTAAAACTGTTTTGCTTCTAGTAAAATGTATTAAATATATATTTAGAACTGACTGAGAATATCTTTGTAGCTAATGAGATTTTGAATTTTAACACAATTTTAGTCCAATCTCTGTATAACTGCAATTGATCTGATCTCTGTATGTAACTGTATATGCCTTCCTGCAATTTTGAGAAATTGAAGGTACTGGAAATTTCTCATCTCACGGGGGAAAACTATAAGACAGAGAGCATCAGAGTTCAGTGGTTATAGTTCAGAGATTTTGCGAGTGTCGTTCTTTAGATATGCATTGCATCATGTTTAACGTTCTTAGTAGTTTCAAATGGTAACTACTGAGTGTGCTTTGTCATACTGAGAAGAGCTATATGAATACTTTTGTGAAAAATTCCAGAAACGTAGTGTTTCTTGTGAAAAAATAAATTTTATCAAGCAATCATTGGTTCTGTGTCCATTCAATCCAGTATGAACCCATATGCATGTAAGAAATTTTTGCTGTTGGAAGTTCGACTGAATGCCAGTGACAAAAGCAAGCAAAGGAGAAGCAACTAAAGAAGACATGAAAGCCGGCCTAGAAAAGATGGAAAGAGCCATCGAGTCAGTCCAAGAAGAGATGAAATTGGATCAAGAAAAGATGGAAGGGGGTGTCAAGTCAGTTCAAGAAAAGATTGAAGTAGGTCAGGAAGAAATGAAAAGAGGAATTACTGTCATAATAGAAAACAAGTTAAGGCTATGGGAGGCAGAATAGATACAGTTGAAAATAATGTTCAAGAAATCGAATAAAGAGTTTCTACTTTCGAACATCAAATCGATGACTGGAGAGTTTCTGTTATCATCAAGCAAAGTGACAACGGAAAGAATTCCATTGTGACAACTATAAACGATTTTGATGCCCTAAAATTTTTAACTATGTCGTCTAGATCCTCTCTAAAGCTAACCATATATGATGGAAAGACCTCCTAGTGAGTGTAGAAGACTCAGTCCTCTATAATGGCATACATAAATAAATATAATTCCTAAGATGAAGCCTGCCATCATGCAGCTTCATTTAGAGCAGATACAGTGGACATCCTTCAAACTTTGCCCCAAAACCGAAGGCTAGACTTAGAAGCTGTAGCCAGGGCATTAGAGCTGCACTTTGCTGAGAGATTATAAACGCTTCACTTCAAATCTTGCTGACAGAAGCCATGGACTGCCCTGCAGAAACAAGGGCGATATTGTTCCTGCAGTACTTCATCGATGGCATCTTAGATCTTGAGGTACAGAAAACCTGCAACTGGTGGATGTCAAAGATCTAAAAAGGTGTTTTAGTGTATGCCATGAAATTCGAGGTAGGACAGCAAGCAGTTTGTAGTTATCACCACCCAGTCAGAGCTGCTCAAGTCAAGAAGCAAGTGAATCAAGTGACTGCTCGTCTACACAGCTTAACTAGGCAAGGTGGGACATGAGTATCAGACTGATACTAAAGAGCTGGAACTGCAGTGGTGAAGACCACATACGAATGAACTGCAGAATACCCTGAAACATGGGAGTTAAGATCACTTCCAGCAAGAAAAAGAGAAACTAAATTAGTGGCCATTTCGTGGGGCAAAAGTCGCCAGATATTGAGAAGCCCGCATTTTAAAGCGCTTCATATTTTTGCAGTGAGTGGCAGTAGTAATGGACTCTACATCGTGGGACATATAAATCTTGTTTCTTGCATTTTGACCTCTGATACAAGAGACAATGTTACCATCATCTGAAAAGATGTGGCTCAATGACTGGATGGTAAACACATCTGGACATGGCCCTGCATTACCTTCCAGACTGTCTGGTGATAAAATCAACATCGATGCAAAGTTAAATCTTAACATCATGTTTTTAAGTGTCACCTATTGTTACACAGCATTTGATCCAAATATTCCAGATCTTTGCACATTCAGACTAAACTTTTTTAAGGAAATGTTATTTTTCCTTGGACTTTATTCTGCCTCTGAGGACATAAACCTCTTTGGAATTAAAGATGAAGGATTTAAATCCATCCACCAAATCGTAGCTGAAGATGATATCACAATACTAGCAAGAACATAATTGGTGCATCCTGGATCCATAGCCGAAGCCTGAAAATAGTCTAAGAACTTTAATAGTCTGAAAGGAGTACCGGTAGCCTCATCATGGATTGACTTGTTGAGGACTCTCACAGTAAGAGTTGCCAGTGATAAGGCGAAAGTCATTAGGAAAGGCAAAGTGGTTGCAAGATATACTCCAGTGACATACATTAAACAAACCGGTAGTTCTTCAATCTCTATGTCTTTGCAGAGCCTAGTATCAGAGTTATTACTGGACACACAACTAAGTGATGAAGAGAGGAGTGCTTCATAATGTGCTATTCAAGAATTTTAGTATGTTTTCTCCTGCACATTTTCTGGCATGGGTAGAACCAGTTTAGCACAGCGGTGAATTGAAACGAGGGATCATCCGCCGATCAATTAACATCTAAGACATCTACCAATTGCTAAATAGGAAAACTAAAGGACATGCAAGAAAGCAATGTTATCGAGCCTTCAGCAAGTCATTCGGCCTCTGCTATCTTCCTGGCCAGAAAAAAAGATATTTCAAGTAGATTTTGTGTTGACTCTCACTGCCTGAATGATATCATGAAGAAAGACAGCTACTCTCTTCCTAGAACTCACATTATTTCTTTCAGGAAACAAGTATTTTCTGAATCTTGATTTAAAGAATAGGTATTGGCAGCTAGTGATACATTCTGACGACTGATAAAAGAGACCAATTTCTACTGGACAAGAGCTTTGGCAATTAAAAGTGATTTGATTTTCATTATGTAATAAGCCGGCAACATTTGAACACCTCATGGAGAATGTGCTGAAAGGTCTTTCCTGTGAAGCCTGGCTGGATGACATCATAATCATAGGGAAAAGTTTTGAAGAGCATTTAGAAAATATTAGGCATGTGCGTCAGAATTTGAAGGAAGCCAAACTAAAGTTAAGGGCTGCTAAATGTAAATTGTTCAGATAGGAAAGATTTACCTCAGAGGTGTCATCTCTGCTGAAAGTGTTTCTACGGATGCAGTAAAAGTGTTGGCAGTTAAAGATTGAAGATGCCCCTAAAATGCCCATCGGCTGAGAAATTTCCTACAATTTTGCTCCTGCTGTAGAAGATTCGTGAAGAACTTTTCTTTCATCACAAGACCCTATCACAACCTGACAGAGAACAAAAAATTTTCTTGTTGACAAGAGAATATGAGGATGCATTTTACAAACTGAAAAAAGCTTTAACATCTACGACAACCCAGATGTAACCCCAGCTCGACAAACAATTTATTCTTAACATGGATACCAGCAAAAGTGTCAGTGCTGTTTTGTCCTATCTGAAACCTTGTAATATAAAACCTACCTAGCAGGACATTTCAATCTACAGTCCTACCACAAAATGGTATTGGGCGTTATGGAACTCATTGCATATTTGAAATGGCGCATTGTACTGGAAGTTTGAATAGGATGTTAAAAAGGCATTTTCCTGGCAGCTGATACTTCCAAAATCTAGGATCCTGGGCATCCTTAACGTAGTAGAAAACAGTGCGAAAGGAGGCCAGTTTGGAATATTAAAGACTTTGCGATTCATTGATTATTTGAATTCATAGACTTAAGAGCTCTTCTATTGGAATGCAGAAGTGGTGCCAACGCTGTGATGACTATGGGGCAGGAAGGACCGAAGAAACGTAGCAGAAGAAAGCTGCAACGTTACAGCGTAGAAGAGCCTTTTAAATCCGTCCCCTTTGATTCCCCTGAAATAAACAGCTGATAGGAACAGAGGCATTGAATACTTTATAAAGTGGCCTGAAGCATATCCTTTTTCTTATCAAGAAGTTGTCATAGTAGCAGAGGTAATAATACAACTAAGTTTTCAGGTTTGGAATACCTATTCAGCTACATTCCTGTCAAGGAAGGAGTTTTATATCAACTGTAATTAAAGAACTTTGTAAACTACTCAGTATAGATAAAAACCAAATGACACCTTTATATCCACAGTCTTCATAGTATATATAATATAAATAAGACCGTGGTCCTATGTCTATATAAATTTGTAAATTTATGCATTAATTTAT
Organism: Stegodyphus mimosarum; assembly: GCA_000611955.2. NCBI lineage: Eukaryota > Metazoa > Arthropoda > Arachnida > Araneae > Eresidae > Stegodyphus > Stegodyphus mimosarum. The sequence goes on along the minus strand of KK117843.1, from coordinate 704,252 downwards.
TTGTTGTGTGCTGTTTATTGAAATTATTATTTTAGCTTTGCATTGATTTGCTTAGTTGTAAGAATGGGTTCAGGGATTGTGCTGCTCGGAACGTTGCAGTCTTCGGGAAGGCGGTAATATTACAAATTTTATATAAAGTTTATTATTTTACATATATATAAAATTTGTAATGCTCCTTTGTGTGTAACTGTGTATGCCTTCCAGCAGTTTCAATAAATGGAAGGTACTGGAAATTTCTTGGTGAGTGGGGGGGGGTATTAAATAAGACTGGAGAAAGCATCAGTCCTCATTTTAGAGTAGCTGAGTTCAGGTTATTGAGAGATTTTTGTGCAAACTTCACGGTTTAGGTGCATTTTGTATTTATCACTGGTGAATTAATTATGTTATTATTCTGCTGCATTCTTTTCCCTAGCTTCCACCTCGCAAACATCTCTTTGCTATGCCCTCATTCTAAGACGGTATAACATGCATATAAAAAATATTGTAATTGTTGATCTAGAAATGCATATCCTATCTACTAAGACATTATTTGATTACGTGCGAAAATAAAGCTTGATGATTTATAGAAATCTAGTTTTTGTTATCTTCGTTGGTATGCCTTAACCGTCAGCTACGCCGAACATTGAAAGCTGCTAAGAGTTTCAGTGTTCGACTGCGAATTCAAAATCATTACATACATGCACAAGCATTCATATATGTATAAAAAAATCATATATTGTGCATTGTAGATAATTAGATTTATAATGAAGTTTACATTTTAAGTACATGAAAGAGGAAAAAAAAAATTCTGTAAATATTGCAAAATCTAATAATTATTTATGTAAAATAATTAATTAATATAAAATTATTATATATTGCATGTAATAATACAATACTTTTCATGTTAACAAAATTCTGTTAGTGACACAAGCAAAAAAAAACTTTTGTATTCAGCAGATAAATCAGAAAATAGCTCAACGGAGTTTGAACTCACAAGCTGAAGTTCTGCACACAATTTAACACTTTGGTGACTGCGGCAAACATTCAAGCTAGCTAGAACTAAGGAAAAAGGGGGCGACGGTGACTGTAGGAAATCGGAAATATTATCAGATGCAAACAGAGGATAAGTTAATCTTCTCTTGCTTGCCATACTCAGAGCATAAGAATGTAGTAATTCCTTAAAGAGGAAAAGCATTCTAGCAGATTTAGTTAGTTTAGATTTAGTTAATGCTAACAAGTGATCTAAAGAAGTATACCTTATAATAACAAACTGGTGCAGTGCCTCCAACGTCAGGAGTAACTCGTTCTGATGTATGTTGCATTACATAGATGGGGCTTAAAAAGAAAATGCGTTTGTTGAATACAAGTGGGACTCCCCCCCCCCCCA
>KK117843.1:611502-669935 GCA_000611955.2 Stegodyphus mimosarum | reverse complement strand
TTCCGTTGCTGACAAATGAAAACTTCTCGCTCGGTTGAAGTTTACGGTCATGGCTGAGTTATCCATTTTGTAGCCTATCGCAGCTTACAAAAAAAAAAAAAGTTCAGCATATAATGCATAAGCATCTGCAAACGAAGAAGCTAAATCATTCAATGCCTGTCATTCTTGATGCCAGATTTCTTGAAGGAGCTAGTGTCCGTAAATTTTGTATTTAGGAAAATGCAGCGCTGTTGCGAAAATTGTGTATTTTAGGCTGTATCATAATGGTCTCTATTTTTTCCCTTGGCAATTCAGCTGCCAGTATCGAAAACACAAATGGGCAGTCACCCGAAACGTCATGTCAATCGGCCATTCTGCCTGCCTTTGTAACGCCTTAATATCTAACACTTTTTTTAAAAAGCTGAATTATTGGATGAATTCAACTGGAATTACGTGACAAAGGAAGAAAAATACATTCTTTAACCTATCATCTTGCAACAAGATGTCATATAAATTTTTTTTCCTTTTGTGATATTTTAAGAATTGAATAAATTCTGATTTGAGACGTACTGCGTAGTATGGAAATTTAATTTTGAACGTGTAATAATTCATTAATGAATTTATTCTAGTTAGCTGCCTTTCATCTAGAAAACTGAATATAAAGATTCAGCGTAATCTTTTTGAACGAAACTTTAAATAATGTGCTGTAAAAACGATTGTTTTATTTAGCAATCTTTATATGTCTATCGAAAGTAGCTTATGGGTTTCTTATCATTAGTCTGTAGTTTCGGTTCCCTTACGGCTGAGTGGCTATAACCGTGGAGTACTGTTAGTTCTTCTCAGGCACGACCAGCTCTAAGCATAGGACATGGGCAGTCGCCGTCGGCGCCATTTTATATCGTTTCTTCGAGCGAGAGCTAAATCAACGTATATTTCACTTTGAATTATTAAAATATATAATTTATACAGGGCGTTAACTGTATCGATCGCTTAGAACATTAAAAATGCGGGATCCAATCCTGGTCCCGTGTTCAGCCTCGATGAATGAACGTGCTCATTAAATTATTTTATATTGTTTCATGTGTAACGTGAATTTGAGCCAGTTTCCTTCAGAAGGTCATCCATTACGGCTACTCCTTCCCTAATCACATAGCTGGTCAGTTCCCCACCCCAATCATTAGTTAAATTTGTAGCCAGTTTCAAAAACATGGTTAGATGTCTGAATTATTCAATATTATCAATAGAAGCCGAACTGAAGGCACCATATATTTTAAGATTGTGTAAAACATATAGCGTGAATATTTTTAACGAAACACTATGTCAAATGTATAAATCTCTGGCAGAAATAAGAAAAAGATTAACTTGAGTTAAGTTGAAATAATAATTTTTGCAGTATTTTGTGTTTTTGAATATTTTAAGTAGTGTGTTCAAGAATAAAAAATAGAGCCTAATGCTGATATTTTTACATATTATTTCCGTCAAAAGGTACTTGCAAATTATTTTTAAAGAAGCATTTCCGTGTGTGTTATTCCGTGTGCGTAATTTACGAAATGATTTTTTGGGGTGTGGAGGAAATTGACATCTTTTCAGTATTTCTTTCTGCGACAGACTGACAAATTGAACATCTCTAACCCCTCTTACATTGGCTGTTTAATTAACAGTTTTGAAAATGTGTATCGAATTTCCTCTACAAGGCAAAATAATTTTGCTGTCAAATCTGCTATTGCGTAAATGCAGTATGAAATTAGTGTTTCAAAAATGACTTCCAATGTCTTCTTCCTCTTTAGTAACCATTGAGAAATAATCGTAATTAAAGAACTACGGCCCATTGGTATAATTTCCCGTCTTTTTCTAATGCTATCCATTTCCGTTTATTTAGTAAAGCATTGTTCCTCTGGTTCGTGCTATGATATATGTCTAGAATAATGATAAGGATATATATATATATATATATATACGGCTGAATTCTGCTGGGGAATGCGGAATAAAATTATCAATTACAGGTACTATGTTTGGTTTAATTTAGAAGATCCGATTTTTTTATATTTCAACAGAATTCTCTGTTTTATTTGTTTTGAAATCAAAATTTAGCAGATAGCTGTCCGAAGTCGCGTTTTTGAAGATTTCTATCTTATTGTAATGGTGTTTATGTATGTATTTCAATATATATTTTTTGTTAAATTGCGAATAATGTAAATATTTTAATAAAAATATTGTCGGTTTCGGTTGAGCAAGGATGTTGGTATTGTATCAGTTTGGTCTAATTAAATTAATGCAAATGATTTCTATATACACATGTATAATATCCGCACCTTGACTTCAAGGAATGAGTATATGAAAAGAAATATCGAGTCGTTGAGCGTGATCTCCACATTGTGTTTTTGCGAAGGAAAACCGTACCACTCGGAATTATTCTATACGTTCTTTACGTGTATATTATGCTTAACTGTAAGTGCATAATTTATAGTTATGCATATTATGATTATATTAAGTATTTATAATTATATTTTTGAAGTATATAATTATGCATACTTAGAAACATTATTTAGAAGTGCATTTTCATACTTCTTTATTAAGAAAATATAATGCCTTTACAGAATTTGAATTATATTTTTTGAATTAAGATTTCTTATAACTGTAATTTTTCTGCATGCGTGCATGATTTCGCCTAAACAATTGGTCAGAATTTGTATAAATCTTTAGTGAGTTTAAAATGAACAGCTACTATGCCTCACACTTAAAAATTTTAGAAATTATCTTTAATTATGTTAAAAAATAATCGTTTCTTGAGTTCCGAAAATAACAAAAGAAAAAAAGGGTTGTTATTTTATAGAAAATATAATTATATTATTTGCAACGTAGGTCAATTTAATTCTACCTTATTTTTTCTATTTTGAGAAAAAAATCAGCGAAAAATACTGATTTGTTTTTATAATGCTGCATGCAGTACATACTATTTACAATATTATATGGGTGACAAAAGAAAAAGGAATTTTATTAAAGTATTTTAAAAGTTGGAATATGAAATAAAAGTAACAAATACGTTATTAAGGATATCGAAATAGTATACAAAATTTCGCTCTCATGAACCAGTTATAAGGGTACTGAGCTTTAAAGTGCGTCGTTGCGTTTGGTCATGCAGTCCAGTAAATTAATAATCCTAGTCGCTGTTCCAAGTTATCGAAAGATAATCAAGAAGTCGTGGTTTTATGCGGAACTGCTACTAAACTATAGAAGCCATCCATCAATGAATGTTCCTTGCGCACAAGTTTCCCTGCTTTTCTATTTGTGCGCAGAATACTACTAATCCATTCTTTGTCTGAGTCCGGGGCTATTTTTACAACACGTGTTTTCTGTATGCTGGCATCTGTAATACATTCAGATTTTTTGTTATAGAAGAGATGACTGTGCCAGAGAGTTTCTGAAATGTACCCTTTCCCCGGCCTTTTTGCGATTTCTAATTAATATTTTGAAATTTTAGGGATTTTCGGTATGCCTGGAAGTTTGTGTATATTCAGGAAACTTACTATATAGTATATTTTATTTAAAACTCGTCAATTTATGAGGAAGCGAGAAAGAGCAGAATTTTGTATTTTGATATATCTGGGAGGGGGAAAATAACCAAATGTGAAATTTTCTTTAATTTTTTTTTTAATCTTAATATTTGCGATACAAAGGATTTTTGTGTATTTCGATAAATTTACTCTTATCACGAAACATCAATATTTTTCAAGCAAATCACAAAAGCTAATTTTTTACTGTAAAATAAGTAGGTTGGTTAATGTAATTATAACTAAGCTCAATTATCTGCCAAAAAAAGGGACACACTCTTGTAGGACTGGCTTTGACCCTAAAGGACTATTGTTTCCGTTTTGCGATTTTGCGTCGAATTACTCTGAATGTCCGTTTCACTTTTGAAATTTTTGCCACCAAATATTAGCGCCCTGTATTATATTTGAAGAAATTAAATAATGAAGAATCTGCATAAATGTATGTATGTGTCTCGCATTGTGATAAAACAACGATACCTAGAGTCATCGAATTTATCTGGGTATCTGGAAGCCCAAATTTGAAATTTGGAATTTATTTTTTATAGATTTCGTATTTTGTAAAACTTTAAAGAATTTTTGATTAACAAACTCAAGGATTTCGAAGTGAGCAATGGCAATGGTGTACAGGGGATTAAAAAAGAAAAATTCCCAGTGCGTGAGACTGTGTATAGGAATTTCTAAAGATATGCTCAATTTAAAATTATTTTGCGATCTTGCTCTGGAACTGAATCTTATGGTTTAAGTGCGAAGAATATGATATTTAATAAATAAAGATAACACACAAAATGTTTTTTTATATATATAAAGCCTCTTTTGGACGTAATTTAAAATCTGAAACCTTTCAGATTTTTTTTATTTACTTTTATGTATTTTATATCAGAGGAACTAGCTGTATTTACGCCACACAATGATAAAAATCGCGAAAACTTCGTACAACTTATCGTATGGGTAGATGGATCAAACTGTCAGTGTTCCTTAGTCATAGTCACTTCACCACGTGCGTCACCAGCGCGTGGAGTACTAAATCAACTGAAATCGGTGGTAATGAATGGGTATCTGCGAATACACTAAAGATTTATTCGCAAAAGATATTATCTTAGATTGGGCCGCTTCCGACATGTCTTGTCAATGGCATATGAACTCGTAGATTGCAAAACAACATGTTTTCTTCTTATTGAGGCCGTATGGAAATTCATCTTCAACTTAAAAGTTTAATCAGCGTCATCTCACTAAAATCAAATAATGATTTCTTTGTTTGGCAGCTTGGGAGGTGAAGACTAACATCAGAGAAGACGCTTATTTTCGCTAGTGTTTAAGTGCTGAAACAAGGCAGATCCTTATTAATCTATTTTATGGGAACGTTTTTCATCTGCTTGAGAATTCTGATTTTTTGTCATCATTTATTAAAAACATTTCCTCCACAGTAGATAGAGTTGCTTCATGATTGCGACATTTTTCTGTGCCAAAGTATACTAGCTACTAAGTTGAAATAGTATTTGGTACAATCATATTCTTCATTGGCTAAAACTAACGTCAAACAATGCCTGAAGAAATATTTTTCTTCCTAAAACTGAGACCACCAGCGGCAAAGCTGTAAAATCGTTAAACATTAGTAGTTCCGACCTGGGTTCCATTTTAAGTAAACGGGTAGCTGCTTGGGCGTTCTCGTGGTTTTCCTTGTGTGTAATGTGTATAGGAACCAGTCTCGGTTGAAAGCCCTCACCGAAGGCATCCCTCCCCTTACGCAGACAGCTGTAGTATGCCTTGCCATAATCAAATAAAACTAATAAAACTCTTTTAAAACATATCCAGTAAACTAAATCACGTTTTAAAAAATAGTAGGCTTTGATATATAGTTGATTATGGGAAAGCAAACAAGAGCTATCATTCTAAGGGAAGGGGGCCTTCGTGGTGGACTTTTTAAGATAATTTGTTGATATTTATGTAACTTATAGAGAAAACTACAATTATGTAACTGATAGAGAAAACAATTTCTTCCTTCATCGAATTTTTAAGAATTTCATCGTTAATGTTTTTATAATCTCCTCTTAGTTTTATATATTATTTCATACAAACCTCTGTTTGTTTATATCAATGCCTGTAAACTTTCAGCTCTATTTTCCGCTTTTACTTGTAACATGATTTTTCGTAACCCGAGTTCAAATCTCTGCGAACCGGATTGGTTATGACGTTTTTTTATTATTTCCCCGAGTGTTATGTGAATACGAGTAAATTTACGTTAGAAAGCCCTGCGTGAAGACATCCCTTCTCTTTGACTGATTTGCCTTGTTCAAATAAATTGTGACAGATGCAAGAAAAGAAAAATATGTATTTTTTACCACTTACCCCAAATACTTCCATTTTAGTTTTTGTGTAGAATTTAGACGATTCTTAAATGGAATTTTAACTCCATTTTCATGAGCATTCAAATTAAGTATTCTCAATTTAGAGGTTTAAAAAATTTACGTTAAATAATTTATAAATCGCGGACTTTGATTTATTTTGCCTAAATCTCTTTTTTTAAACTGTACCCTGATTACAGTATACTATACGCAGTTTTGTCATATCAGAGCTCGAATTTGTAAAAAAAAAAAAAGTCTCATTACTGCTTGTGTGATGAAGTCACACATATAGATTCATCGTTGTTGATTAATTTACACCATATATGTGTTTACAATTTCCTTGGTAGTTTCATTCTCCTACTAAAATATCGGTCAAGTTCTATCGTGTTAGATCTGCATTTTCATCTTCGCAGCATACATGGCGCTGACGCAATCATCTTATTCGTATTATGACTTCATTAAGTGTCGAGTCGAGCTACTTAGCTGATTAGTGATGACGCAGTAAAGTGAAATACTGTATACTTTTTTCAAGGTTTTTCGTCGAAAATCCCCCCCCCCCCAAAAAAAGAAGATTTTGAATCAGAGAGAGAGAGAGAGGAAGAAAAGTGGGGAAAAAAACTTACATTTGATCATCTTTTAAGTAAAGGAACAAATAAATTCTCTGAAGGATAAAGGGTATAATCCAAAATCTGTTTCTTCTGCAAAGAAGCTACAAAGTAGTAATTTTTAAAAGTTATATTTTATAAAATTATTCCTTAAAATGTATTTACAGAAAACAAAATTAGTAATGAATGTAGCTTTGCACATAAAAACTGCAGTAAACCTGATTTAAATTGATCACAGTTTGTCAGGATAACATTCATCGATGAGAGAAAATACATCTGTCAAAAATGCCAATGCAGTTTGACTAGTTAAATGGAAATATAGTATACATAAATACATACGTTGAGAGTATTTTTAAACAGAAATAAAAGCAAAAGTCATTAGCAATGCAATATCACTTGAAACTTTACAAACTGTTTTATTCGTAGTATTTCTAAAAATTATCACACCAGTCTTGTGCTGTTAAGCAAAAGGCATCTCAGCGTTACTAGAAAATTAATTTCTCGTCTGTTTAATCTACGCAAAGTTCCTCTTTAAATTACATCTAGATCTGTTTTAGAAGGCGATTGAATCGTTCATCCGTATTACAACATCAAAATCTTCATCAGTATCCACCCAAGCTTCTAGTGTCGTAATTAGCAATAGTTACACGTATAATATTTTCTTCTTAAACCTTGATTTCATATTTTTTTTTTAAATGTTGCCGCGTTTAAATGGTTTTTATTGCATTTTCTGAGGTGCAGTTTTTTTTGGGGGGGGGGACTTTTGGCTTACCGATTTCGCTAAAATCCTTTGTAACTATAGAAGAAATAAATGTATGTATGAACGAAGTTTCTTAATTCCGCAATGTTTGTTAGTGGTTAGTATCTCAGAAATGACATACCGAAGGGCCCTGTTTCGAACCCTGGAGAAGGCATGGATGTTTGTAAGCTTATAGTGTCTGTGCACAGGTCGAAATCATCTTGAGAGATTGCCGGTAACGGAGAGGGATGCGATACCTTCAGCTGAACAACGATATGTTCTTACTTGGAATTCCGTCATTGCGGAAACTTTGTAAAGTTCGCCGGTACTTAATCTGCTTACTTGGATGTACAGGTGCCGGCCTTGCTTCATCATGTACCTATTAGGGGCAGTGTTATGTATGAAATGATTCTTGGTAAGTGACGGTGATGTTAGTGTCTGTCATCCACTTTTTTTTCACGGCCGTATTGCTGAGCTCGACGGTTAAAGCAGAATTCTTATAGTCAGGGTGCGCCTTGAAACGTCATACATCAAAATCGGAATTTTTCTATTTCCGAAATCCTGCAACCCGTTCCCCGAGCTTCAGCTAGTAAACTACGCTGGATAGCGCTTAAATAATCGCTTGCATTTTGTAGGCAGGAATTGTAGAAATTCCCGATTGCGCTATTTCGCAAATATTGCGCGACGTGTCCACCGTATTGATGAGTGAAGTCGCGTTGGATCCATCAAGTGAAATTGTCATGACCAATAGTTCTCCAGAGGGTAAAGGGAGGTGGCTGTTTGTCAGAAGACGTGATATCCAAATTAAGAAAAAATCAGTTAAATAATTGAAAATTCCACCGATCACTGCAAATAATGACGCACATAGGCGGCGTAGTATATTTTGCATAGACTCATTTGACCAGCTTTTCTGACACTTATTTGTGTGTGTCCATAATATGTATATAATGTCAAAAATTATCCCCCCCCCCAAAAAAAAACTTCACAGTTTTGGGACTTTCCACAAAAGTATTCCTGCGGTTCTTCTCAGTATGACAAAGCGCAATCAGTAGGTATTGTCGATAAGAAAGCGCAATCAGTAATAGTAGTAGTGCAGTCAATACTTTGAAGTGATAACACTTCCAGGTATTAAGAATGTTAAACATAACGCACTGCGATGCGCAGATAAAGAGCGAAACCTGCAGGGAGATATTCCAATACTCCGAAGTCAACTCTGAACTAAACAACTGAGAATTGATGCTCTCTCCGGTCTTTTATAGTTTTACCTCGGCCGAGGAATTTCCATTACCTTCCATTTCTCGAAATTATTGGAAGGTAGATACGGTTAAAGTTGCATATATGAGCCAGATAAGGTTACAGTTGCATGTAGGGATTAATTATAGTTATAAGAGACCGGACCAAAATGTCGCCACGTGTGACAACTTTTGACGATTTCTCGTCAGACTTGGAGACACAAATTAGTCCCCAAAACCATATTCAACTTGGCTATATCTCGCCTGTTTAGCGAGATAGCCATTTACCTCAATATTAAATAATAGACTTCCCCTGAACCTTATTTTTCCATCAGAGCTTCACTCTCTTCAGACTTAGCAATATATTGACTAAAATTTTAGCACTTCGACATCAGGGTGCCTGCGTTTTTAAGAAGCCGCTTTCATTTTATTTACGTCGTTCCTGTACTGAGGCATCATGGTGAATGTTTGTTTAAGCAACGATAGGCCAACTTTCGCCAAGATACTTTTTTGATGGCATACCCCTTGTATATTAAATTTATCATAGGCTATTAGAACTTTCTCAGTTCTCTGTTTATGCATGCAATATTGAGGTGTGTGTGTTTTATTTTAAGGTGACTTATTTTCATCATAAACTACATAGTTATTTAAAAATTGTGAAAATATGGAAAAAGATTTTTTTAAATCAGTGTAACTTTTCTCTCTTATTTTGGTAGTTAAAATTCCAGTTAAGTGGAATACTGAAAAGAGAAATAAAAATGTAAACAAGAAAGTTTACATAGAAGAAAACGATCTGTATTTTATAACATGCTCAGTGGCAATGCAAGATAGCGGCAGAGATTAAATAAATAAATGAACGGGAGCTGAAAGGAAAAATCTTCCGCTAAAGGAACTATCATGGCTTTAAGACGAGAAACAGTTCTACGTTAATAACAGAATTATTAAAGCCCTGCGTGCTTCCCAAAAACTGTAGAAAATTGTCCTGAAGTTCCGTATTTAAGTTCGAATCAGTAACTCTTCTTTTTTCATAAGCTTAATATGGAAGAACATTAAAATATTAAGTATTATTAGCAATATTGTAAGTAAGTAATATTGGGAAAATAATTTACATCTTGAAATGAAGTATGCTGATTAAATCAAACAATAATTTACAGCAAAACAACTAAAGTCAAGACTATAATTAAAAATCTTAATTTGATTTCAAAATATCTGTCTGTTAAAATGATTTAAATGTAAGAAGGGAAGGTCGTTAAGAGTATTTTGAATTTCCTAAGCTTAATATGTTTCCTGAAGTGTGGGAAATTTCTATATTGTGGCAGGAATACATTTCTGAGGGCACATTAGAAGTTGTATGTTTCTTCTCCAGTAAAATAACTGAAGCATATCGAAATTTAAAAGAATTGGCCCCAAAAAATTGAAATAAAATAAAGATTAATAAAAAGTAAAGATTTTACTTTTATTATCTTTATTTAATTCATCTTTGAGACCCAGTGAAACGCAATTAATTGTGTCGCTTCCAAATTGTAGCTCTTACAAACGGTGCTGATGGTTGTTTAAAAATGCAATGGTTAAAACTGTTTTATGTGTCATTTTTAAAAAAAGAAAAACTCTACCGGTTTATTCTTACTTTTACTGTCTCCTTATAGGAAGCTAACATTTAGCAAAACTGTTTGAAGTTTGAGTGTCGTTATATTTATCTATTAGTCGTAAAAAAATTTGTGGAGTTATGTTAAACTGCATTTGAAATTTTTTTCGTTGTAAACTTTGATAGTCCATTCTGCTATACGTATGCGGTAAGAGCTGCCATCGGTTTCACGGATTCACGTATAACAATAAACAGTAGACAATCATTGAGTCTTTCGTAAAGTCATGAAACAGAATAAAAGAACTTTGTTTAACATTGGCTTTTTTCAATCGTCTGCTCTATCAGTTTTCGTTTATTTACGTCATGCTGTCTGCGTTTCTAATTACTTGTCTAAATTCTGATATAGCATCTTTTATTTACGTGTTTATGTAACTAGTGTTCGTGAAATCTGGTTTGGAATCAAAATAAACTTAATCTCTTAGCGTTAAATGAAATGCATAGAAAATCAAAAACGAAAATGATCCTTTTTCAATATTGCCGTCTACTTAATCTGAAACTAGCGCACTTTTTTCTTGGTTTAGAATTAAAATATTATGAGGTTATGTATCAAATGCTTCAGATCGAGTATTGATTACCAAATGTTGATTTGAATTTGTGACCTTCAGTTTTTCATGGCCTTAAAAAATAATAATAAACTGAATCTGAATAGTGTGCGTTACCCACTTTTCCATCTATTCGAGTGGAACCTTACTTGCTTCTGAAAATGCTGCAGTAATTACCTGGATAAGAATATGGCGTTCCATTTTTCATCTTCTATGGTGCATATATATCTTTTTATATTTTAATATTTTAAGTTTTTATTATTAACTTGTAACATATATTAATTTCAGATAAAAATATTCACAAAGATTTGTAAAATAAAGGGCAATAATTTATTTTAATTACAAACAAATATTAGTTCAGAAATAACTTCGGCTTTAATCCCATCACGCACATTTACTTTTTGACTTGCTTTTTTATATTATAATGCAGTATTGAATAAATGTTGTAATAAAGGATTACAAAATGAAAACTATTGCGGTTAGTGTTTCATGTACAGTGTTAACCTTAATTAACTAGTAATCCCTTCTTCTTTTTTGTTGCTGTTGTTGTTTTGCCATTGAAATTATTTTTGATGCTTTCCGTTAATGCTTTTGGATTTTTACAGTTAGTAATAGTAATAATTTTCAACGTAATAGCATTCCATACATTTTTTTCCGTTTCTCGTATAACGTGTATAGATTTTCTTAGATGAAATCTAAATGAGCATTCAAAGCCCAAATTTTATCAATTGCTGATATTACGTTACTGTGATGAAAAAGTTCATAAAACGCAAGATCTCAATTTATCAGTCAGTATTTATTAAACCACTTACGCGAATGCTTATTCCAGTCTTTGGAATATGAAGCCATTCTCTTGATGTCTCTTTTAGGACTCGCAGCGAATTTTATTACATCAATAATACACTCAAAACGAAAATTCCTGGAGCGGCCGTTTTTAATAGTGGAAATAGGGGAAAATTGCACGGTACCATATCAGATAGGAGCTTGTGCTGCAGTTTTTTTTATATAATTTTGCCCATCCCTAAAAAAAAAAAAAAAAAAAAAAAAAAAAATTGAAAATTGAAAATCAACGTTCATTTTCGTGATGCAGAATCCATATGTTGTCTTGCAAATGTTTTGATTGTTTTCTACGAATTGCCGCAAAACCAGTACCTCCAAAACGCTCAAATAATATGCATTGTTAACAATTTGACCTGTATATAAAAATTCGCGATGCATAATGCCAAGCGAAAAACATAATCAAGATTATCGTGATTTTCACCGAATTTCGCATGGTGTCGGTGTTTCTTCACCTTTCGAGAGTCGTGCTTTTGATTTTTGAGCTGTTTCTGTATCATCACCAGTATATTAATGGGAAGACTTCACATAAAAAAGTATCTTCAAGACTAGTCAAGCACGTTGTTGTTTTTGAAACAGCTCGAGAAGCGACACTTCACAAAGCAGATGGCCCGAATGTAGGATCCATATTAGAAATGCATTCAGTAATATAACTAATTGTTAAATGACGGTCGCTAAGCAACAAATCTCTGATTTGATCGTCGTGCTGCTTAGTTAGAATTGGTCTGAGTTAGACGTGTTGCTTAGCATTAGTCATTAAATTAGGCAAAGCAACGATCTTGTATTGATTTTAGTCGAAACTGGTAAAGGTCCGTCTTCATCAAGAGGAAAAAAAGAAATCTGCAGCGAAGGAAAAGCATGGTTGCGTCTTATATTAAAAAAAAGTAAAGTGAACGAGAAGGTAGTGCCATCTGTTGGTAGAAATAATAATGAAAACTGAAAAATTAAGTTAATAAAATTTTAAAAGTGTTAGGAAGGACTGGATTGGAATTAAAATCATTAAACAGAACGAGATCATGTTCGTGAATATGAAAAGCTTCAATCATCAACGGAAGAAGTTTTTTGGAAAATTTTTGCAGACCTTAAGTCAAGTCAAAATTTTGATTAAATTTTCAACTATGATTAGTTGCCGAGGACTTTTTAATTTTGCCCTTTCGGACATAAGATTCGCTTCCTTGATGCAAAACTTTAGCCCATATTTTGTTTGGTCGTTATGTCTCAAACACACTGACAAGATATGCCATCAGTTCCCCAAGAATTAAAGTCAGAAGTGGAATCTTTAAGAATCGAAGGGTGGATTTTATTGATAGGCGAGAAAATGACTTGAAAATTAAATTTTTGCAGAATCCGTGAAATTTTTTTAATGATAGAAGGATAAAAAGAAAGCACGATAACGTTATTAATACTACTTATAACGGCAGAATGTCTTTAAGGTGAAAGGGAATTTTTTTAAAAACTATTATTGACCACGGAGTGACAGCGGATTTCAAATTAACTGAGTTCAGTTAACAAGCAAAAATTCCGAGGAACAAACTTGATATACATAATAGCAAACAAAAAGAAGCCATTTTTTGCTTAACGGGTGACATGACATGGGGAGGAAATTGAACAAAAAAGATTTTACGGCAAACAGCATTGCTGAAATCAAATTCACCACGAATTATAACAATACCAGGGAAGAGAAGAGTATTGTCATATTCAATTTCAAATGCGAATTACCCACAGCTAATTTTTCAGTTTGGCGATAAAATTAGTTTTGGAAAACAAAGTTGGTTGGACACAAAGAGGCTTTTCAAAGACATATTAACTCTTTAATTTCAGTATGTGTTGAATGAAATTCTTGAAGTCTGGTTTCAATAAATTAGCGCTCCTTCAACTGGAACATTAGTAAACAGATCATTTAATATATATATATATATAATAATGGAGTGCAGAGTAGAAATGTCTTAAGTTTATCTACGAATTCAAAAGAATTTTTTACAGCGTGAAGACTGTTAGAAAGTAAAGGAGAAAATATGGAAAATAAATATTTGGCCAAAGGATATGATGTCTTTCCTGGTTTGGAAACTGTAGGTCGAAAAGGAATTATAATTTTATGGAATTTAGGGAGAGCATAAAACTTAGCACAGTCAACAGCAGGTGGAATGTGTGACTTTTTAAACCGAGTTGGAAGTATATTGGAATATTTAAGAGCTGTTTTAACTTTCGTGAGGTCAGAAGTTGAAGGATTTTTAGGAATCGAGCGCTATGGTCTTCATTTTTCAATTTTGAGACTCCACCAATGTGTGTAGGCGTTTAATCATAACAACGATCGGTCCATCGTTATCAGCTCTCGAAATTATAATGCTAGGAATAGACAGAATTTCACGTAAGGTCTTCCTTCCCTTTTGGTTAAGATTTGAAACAAGCAATTTGTTATTAAAATTCACGTTATGAGTAATTAAGTGGTGGATTTGATCCTTCGAAACATTAGTTTTGGAGATACTAACAATGGGATTAGTATTTACAGTGAGAAGATTAACATGATGGATGGGACCAGTGACATGGGTGTGAGCTTTTGGAATTTTAAAACAAGGACTTTTTAATGGCGTTGGCAAGGCTTAAGTACAACCGAGGATATAAGCACCTTACGCACATCTCTCAATCGAATTCACTAATTTCTAATGCGTCTGACACTCTCGTGTGCCGTACTTTTCTCCTTTTGGTATAAATACAACCGTGTCTTTCTCTTCGTTACGAATTTCTTTGTTCCTGATGAAGAGGGACCTGAACTGTTTTGCCTCGATATCGATAGGGTCTTGACTAAAATCGATGCCATTATTGCTTTGCCTAATTTTATGTTCTATTTTGGCGTGTTTCTCTTCTCTCTTCATTTTTCATTAGTTATTAATGAGTCTTCTTCTAGAGTATAATTCATCTTGCATACATTTTCTGCCTTTTTTAAACATCTTATGCCATCAAAAAACTTTGTTTGGGATAAAATATTGTCTCAAAAAGCGTTTTGTAGCATTTCTGTAGATTAAAATAAAAATTCCATTCCGTGAACTAAATTTAATGCATATTCATAGCTCTCTTACATCCATCGATTTGGGAAATTACCAAAGTAAAAAGCCTTTATTCATCGAAAACTAATTTATTAGCAAACTATGAAAAGGAACGGAATACGGATTGTTTTCAGGATGTAGATAAAAATCGTAAACAACTTCTAAAAAATTTTGAGAGCGATTTATTTTGCGTGCTTATTTTAATGTTTCGTTCACTTTTGATCACCAGTAGTATATAACATATCTCTGTTTTTCAAGTGATATCCTTATTATGGTATTTATTATCTGATTGTTTCGTAGCTCCGTTGCACCTT
Source organism: Stegodyphus mimosarum (assembly GCA_000611955.2). Lineage (NCBI taxonomy): Eukaryota > Metazoa > Arthropoda > Arachnida > Araneae > Eresidae > Stegodyphus > Stegodyphus mimosarum. The sequence goes on along the minus strand of KK117843.1, from coordinate 655,105 downwards.
AGTCGACATGAAACATTAAGTAACGGAATAGCAAACGTTTGGTTGTGAAAACTCATTACAAGAACGGCGAGTGTTGTGAACAGATTGTTAGGAAGCTTCGTGCTATCTTTGGACGTGAAAAATGCAGCTAAAGAAATAGCATTTCGCAGAATGATAACTAAATTTGAGTACCTAGGTATCAACACGTTCTCGATTCAGCCGGTTTGTTGAAAACCTCGCTGCTGTGAATGATAGCGTTATTTCAAGTTCCAAAAAAATCCGAACTTAGAACCCTAAAAAGACGAATAACGAAAGAATTTAAAGGGCAAATTCAGTATCTCATTAGCCACCTAAATAGGCAGATATGTGGAAAAGTGATTATAAATTTCGTCGAAAGAGGAAATCATTGAGGCCATATGTCGGAGATTATTTTTCATTCTTAAATCGGATCATGTAACTGTTTCAAGTGCGTAAAAATTATTTTCCATTTTCTAGAAATAAATTATTTTATTGGGCATATTAAATCCAGCGCTTTTATTGCAACATCCTTTACATCTGAATCCCAAAAGTCAGCTATTGTGATACTCTATGTGATCGTGCTTGTGATTAAGTATCGTATTTAAGCGGTAATAAAAGCTCATCTTAAGCAAAATGATCTTTTGTGCGCGTCGTTTGAACATTTCAAAAGATCTATTTAGAATGATATCACTAACTTACTATTCGTTAGGCTATACCATGAAGGGCAAATGCATTCTTTACTAAAACAACAGGAATCTCTTTGCAAATATACTTGTATGCATAGTGCTTACGTACAGCTTATACCTTATGCCTATCCTATAATTGTATGTAACTAACAAAGAAAATATATACCATTTAATGGAAGTTCTGTATCGAAAGGCACACTAGTCTATAATGAAAAAGATAATTATATGCATGTTTTTTGGCGATACTCACATCGGACTGTAAAGAAATTAAACATTGTAAAGAAGTTTATTTTTCTCGAATCCTTATTTAATCCTTAGCTGCGATTAGGATTTTTAAGTATCTGGTTGTAACGAAAGTTTTCCGCCAGAGAACATTCTTAATAAAATTAGGGGAGGGGGAGTAAAAGCAGTACGTTTAGTGCGGGTAGTAATCACCACCCAGATCTACGATTTTCTGTCAACGATTTGGTACTTTTTTAAAGCCTTCTGCCCAGGAACTTGGTGGCCGCGAATCCAAAAGCAGATCAACATCATTTCGGACATCCTGAACAGAATGGAAGATAGTACTAGCAAGATGTAGCTGCAGGTAAGAAGTCCGATTTCGAGGCTAAATGGTGGGTCCTGTTCGAGTCCGTACAGAGTTCAGCCAACGCCACCTGGACTGTAGTCTAGGTGGCGTTGGTTCAGCCGGTGAATGCAGACACATGCGGTCTTCCATTATCTTGATGGAACATTACCTTTTAGCGCGGAACTCAGTTTGACGTTTTTATTTGATAGCAGCGTTAACACGGACTAGCATCTCACTTTACACCTTACTGTCAAGAGTTTTACCTCTTTCCACATACTCTTTGTGGATAATATCACGACAGTCCCGCCAGATACAAAGCATGATCTTTTTTGCTAGTCAAATCGCGCTTTGCGACGCTGCGAACGGGCTCACCGGGAGCAGCCGTCCCCCCTTTTCGCCTGTGTTGCTAAAGTAAATCTACTTTTTATCACAAGTTACGATTTGGTCAGAATTTTGTCCTTTCGAGCAGAGTAGTGAAGGCTTGAACACGTCTGTCTGCCCTTTTCTGCTTGAGTCAGCTCATGCGGCACTTAGCGATTAAACTTTTACGTCAAATTTATGCGATGCCTGGCGTGACTAAGGGACATGGCACTAACGTCTTAACTCCTTAGCAAGCTCTCGAGTGGTTGCGTACTGATCTTCTACAAGTTCTCGTAGGCGGGCATCATCAACATCAGTAGGCCGGCTAGAGCGCTCTGCTTCTTGAATGTCACAGTTCTTGTTTTTGAACTTTCGGTACCGAACTGTCATATGATACCAGATTGGTATCTAAAGCTATACTCATGATTTGGTGACATTCTGTAGCTGACTTTTTGCAACAGAACTGGAAATGATGGTTCTAATCTGGTAGCGTGATAGTTCCATTTCAGATACTTTGTACTTAATGATAGTGATATTTGATATCACAATACAGTATTCTAAAGCAAGTCTTTTTCTTTCGAATGCCAAAAATCGTTGGACAAAATATTAAACACGCAAATGCGAACTGTTTGCGCAGACCATATTTTCGGTGGCGGGAAACTTTTGTTAAAACCAGATATTAATGGATGTGGTCTTTCAATTTCTTTAGATAGTTATTGTCAATTAAAAATTTCATGTAAAAATTTTGCGTTTGCTTCGCAGGGCATATGCTTGCTGTAATTCTTTGCAGTTGGGATTATCGAATTCTATGAGTGTAGAAGCGTACTAATGGCAGAGTGATTAAGACCTCTGAATAGGATTAATTCCACTGTGATCTAGATTCCAGCGGCTGAGCGCTTTCGTCCCCCTCTTGCGTAATCTAAATACGAGCCTGTTTGCTTCATAGAGACATCCACGAAGGCATTTGCCCTAATCTACGAGTGTAATTCACTCTTACTTTTTGGGACAAATATTGTGTGATAATAATTTATTTTGGTAACAAGGAACTTTAACTAGAAAAAGAAAGAAAGGAAAAAAAGGGACGATTTGAATTCTTTAATTGTTTAGCTAACTTATTGATCTGATTTACTCTCGAATTCGATTTACAGAAATGATTGTAATAATTTTGTATGCATGGATCTTAAATGAATACTGTTTTTTTAAAAATTTAGCTATTAGAATATTATTAAGAAATGTCAATAAGTGTAGTTAAAAGCACCTTTCTATGTACCAGTTATGTATTTGTGTGTTTTTATTAAATTTTCGTTTCTCTCTAGTTTTTCTTATCCTATTTCAAACAATCTCCTTATCTTTCTAAAGGCTGTATTATCCTTTTACGTGACTATTTATTTTGCTTCAATCGTGTCTATTGTTGATTGAAATATTGAGTCATTTAGTTTCCTCGTAACTTTCAAACTGACCAGCGTGATTTCACAATTCTGGAGGCGTTCACGAATAATCTCTGGTAAGTTTACTGTAACGAGTTTTCCAAAAACGAAAAGCACTGTTCCTATAGGAGTTTCTTGCGGATTTTTAACTTTTATCTCTTCTGGCTCTGACATTCTCGGACAAGATACTTGCTTTGATGAATGAACTGTTTTGTGAGCGACGCTTTGACGCTTCATGATAAGAACGGAATTCTGAAAAACTCGATGTTTTTCTCGACACTAGAAGGGGAATATGACCTTCGCCGTAAGTGGTACGACATTTTCAAAACTTCTGGGATTCCTTTCCTTTTCGATTTCTGTTTTCAGAAAAGATGGCGATATGTGTGATATCGTTTTAGTTTGTTTAAAAATTGCTGACATCATATTTTTTCGCCTGAGGCAAAGAAGTAAATGCACGCTCCTGTGTGCAATGAAACTGTGTTTGCACACGTCTGTATTCAATAAAGGTAATTATACAAAATCATACCATAACTTGTACGTTTTTAATAATAATTATGTCTTCAGAAAATTAATACTTATAATAATTTAGAATTCTTAAATGAAAACAAAAATTACTTTTTCATAAATAGCAAATAATATTTAAATAATGTAAATAATACTATTTCAAAATCTACTTCATTGTTTCTACACAGTGATATTTGAACGTTTTTTCGGGGATGGGGAAAAGAGGGGTTTTTATTATTATTATTATTATTTTTTATTTATTTATTTTTTGGGAGGGGACGTTTTTTACACCAACATTATCAGCTGGAATCGTTAAAAATATTCTTAACGCAATTGTCGAATTTCGGATATAACTGAACTAACCTGCATTCCTGAATTATCTTTAAAGGACTTGATTTTGTTTTAGCTACCAGAATTATTGAAATAGCATGGTTTCGTCATGGGGACATTTAAATACTAAGCTGCTCATTTTCAAAATACTCAATCGAATTACATTAATTTTTCCTGCGTTAATCGGAAGTTATCATGTGTATTTTCTGATATCTATTTATTTCTGACATTAAAGTATATCTCTCATTTCTTTCACTTTTACTATGAAAAAATATTTTTTCTGACAAAATTAGCTCTTTTATCAATTGATTATCGACAATCTGATTTATAAACATTTCTTTTCATATTCTGTTGATATATTTACCTTTCAAGTTAAATTTTCACATTTCGTAAGTTTTGTGTGTGTGTGTGTGTAAAGAATGAGATATTCTTTCTATTATGTTTGTTTATTTAATTAAATATGTAAAACATACAAGGACTATTTGTCTAAGTTAGACGTTCCGTCGTCTAAGTAGATGAATCCTTCGTGGAGAAATTTCTAGCGGAAACTGGCACATATATATGTCGCACATGGGAGAAACCACGAAATCTTGCGTGCACCTAACGCATTAGTCGGGTGAAGGGCTATTATCTACATCAAAATGTTTTGCTGATTATATTGATTTGTAATTTTTTAGAAAAGGAAAATATCAATCAATGCATTAGGTTCCCAAAAAGTAACTCCTTCCTTCCAATAATAATAAAAAGCAAGCTTAATTATTTTAAAAAAAAGGTTAAAAAAAACTTATGCTTTTTGCTTCACTAATGCGATAGTTTAAAATTGTATGTGTACATACTCGTATGTATATTTTCATATATATGTATGCTTTCACTTAAATACTGTGATTTTGATGGAACAATAATTTTCAGAATTTTTTAAATGGAGATCACCCCCAATGTAAGAAAATCAATCACCCCTGGTTAAGAAAATTAAATGAAATTAGTCAAAGAATATGAAATTTAGAATATCCAGTTAAATGCTGATATATTTCACATCAGAATTGAACTACAAATAGTTCAGCAACCTGTGCTATGCATTATAAGTGAATTAAAGTCAATTTGGGATGCCACCGCGCAGCGTTAGATCTCCCAGTTTCGGTGCAAAAATATTCCAGTTTTTTTAAGATTTCAAAGTTGGCATCTATGGATTGTAATACTATGTGGATGCAAAAATGCTTGCTAAAAATATTTTTGAAAACGATTACAATTACTTTTTTGGTAATGTACCGAGAACTTGACATTTATTGAATACAATGAAAGCGATTCATTTATAAGTACCCATGCGCCTCCCCCCCCCGTTCAAGTCCGTAATTACTTATCATTTGCAGTTCGCTTGTCTGAAAATTTCCCGAGTTAACCATCTGCGTCTTTTTTTTTGCTCCACACAATATTATTTCCGGGAGGGTGGCAGTGTTTGAATGAATGAATGAATGACTCATTGTTGATCTTTTCTTTTGCAGGTCAGACGCAAAAGAGGAAAGCTGAGACCATTGGCGGAGGGAGGGAGGCGGCCCCGCCCTCACCATTTTGGCGGCAGAATGAGCGAGATTTGGATACAGTGTTTTTCATGTTGCGTAACCGATGAGCCACCTCCTGTAAGTGGAACTTACGACTTGCTTCCTGTTGCGGAACTAGTATCCTCAAGAGCTGAAAATACAGTGAAAAATAACAATTATACGCGATTCTTTCTATTAAATACAAAGCTATTTTTAGTTCTTCAAACATTTTACAACTTAAATTTTTTGATTTCCAACTCTTGGTCCAAACATTTATGGAGATTTTATATATATTTTAATAAATATTAATTCTACAGCATCGTGTCATTAGTTTCAGTTCCTTTCATCCCCTTATTTATTATTTTAATTTTAAAAGAAGCTGGAATTGATTGTTTTTGTTGTTATTAATTGATCACTTATATGAGTTGAAAATTAGAATCTTTTAACAATAAACTTTCTGTCAGTATTTTAGGGAATTAATGTGTATTAATTAATGGAACTTGACTTTATATCATTTGCCATAATTTATGCCCCCTGTAACCCTCAGTATTACTTAATTCTATCACTTATTATATTTATAATTTGATTACCAGAAGTTACTTTTGTAAAACCTATGCTAAGAAATTTGCTTAAATTTTTATATTAATTGAATCTTTATCATAAAAGAAAATTAATTATTATGAAATTATCTATTGTTGAATAAGCTTTATCAGGATTATTTCAAACTTAAATAAATGAAATTAAAGTTAAAAGAAAGCTATATGTAGCCATAGGATATTTTAAAATATATCCTGTTATCAAGCTTTTATGATGGGACATATACTTCAATGCGGTTAACATTTTAGGAAATTTTTGTATATGAATTAGCTTAATTGACTTATGAAGCTTTGTATTTATAAAATTTCCGTACAAGTAACAATGCAAAACAAAAATATAGTTCTATGCCTTTTATAATGTTTCACTTCTAAAAACATTCATGAAAAAGGAATTTAGGTGCTGCTTGACCAAAATGCTTGGCTGTCTCTGCCTGTATAAAGTATTCCACTCAGAACCTATTTGTTTTTGAAAGTATCTGAAAACAATAAAATCTCAATCCATATCCTGAATCTTATTTTAAATTTGCATATATACGTAGGCTATTCAGAAAGTAAGGAACGTTTTGGAATTAAAAAGAAACTTAAGTACAAGGGGGGGAAAATATATTATATACATCAGAAAGAGCAACTAAAATTGAGGCACTTATAGCGATGGACAAGCTTTGAAATTCCTTCATCGTAGAATTCTGCCGCCTGCGATCTCAGCCACTGAGTGACGTGCGTGTCGTCAAAGCGCTGTGTTGCTAGCCAGTTCTTCGTTCTTGGAAACAAGTGAAAATCACTAGGTGCAAGATCGGGACTATAGGGCGGATGGGGGAAACCCTCCCGTTTGAATGAATTAGGAGTTCTTGAGTGCGGTTTGCCATGTGAGGTCGGGCATTGTCATGCAAAAACAAAATTTTTGACATCAACTTTCCTCGGCGCTTGTTTTGAACTGCTCTCCTAAGGTTGCACAAAGTTTGACAGTACTGCTTTTTTGTGGCACCGCGTTCGAGAAAATCAATCGGAAGCACATCTTGCCTATCCCAAAACACAGTTGCTATAATCTTCGTTGGTGACAAAGTTTGCAAACATTTTCTTGGTCTTTTGGGGGGAACTTGTGTGCCCCCACTGCATGGACTGCAATTTTGTCTTTCAATTCACATGTCTCACCCACGTTTCGTCACCAATTACAATTCGATCCAGTAATGTCTGTCGTAGGCCTCCAGAAATGTTAAAGCTGCCCCCATTCGCTGACCTTTATGGTGGTCTGTGAGCAATTTCGGCACTCATCTTCCACACAATTTGCGCTAGCCTAGCTTTTGTGTGACAATTTCAAACAACAAAGTCCGTGAAACTTGTGGAAAACCAAGCAAATGCTCCGTTATTGGGAAACGGCGGTTTTCATGAATCTTTTCATCAACTTTAGCGACCAGTTCGCCAGTCACAATGCTAGGGCGTCCATTCCTCTCTTCATCGGGAACGTTAGTTTGGCCGTTTTTAAACTGAATGCACCATTTCCTGATTGAACTTTCATTCATTACGTTGTTTCCGTATACTTCACACACTTGCCGATAAATTTCCATAGGTTTTAGGTTTTTTACCAACAAAAACCGTATTACTGACCGCACCTCACAACTGGCGGGATCTTCAATTGCAGCGCACATTTAAATTTGAATATAAAAAAAAAAAAAGGGCCGCATGGAAATGTTCCCGTTGTGATGGCTGGACGCCGACTGAGATGCCGAGCACACAGACACCAAAATATACGATGCCTAGCGACGTCAGACGGAAACGTTCTTTACTTTCTGAATAGTCCTCGTATATAATTTTTTTGATAGTAAATAAATACTGTGAAACACATTTATTATCTTGGATTTTACTCCACTTAATTGATACTTTTAGCAACATTTTCCGTGTAATGTGAACTGAAGACAGACATTTTAATTATTGGTTAACTGAACTCAGTTACCGATTGACTTTTGGAATAAAGAGAATTGATGGCTCGTTTACCAGATGTTCTTATCAGTCATCTGACTTCACGTTTTCATTTGTCTTGCTTTATTTTACATAACCTCTAAAATTAAACATTTTAAAAGAACAGTTTAAGAAAATGTCATTTTATTTGTCACCAGTTTATTGCATTAATTTTTAAATTTCATGAAATCTCTTTTGACTTTGCAACATATTCAGTGAAAGGTACCTATGAACAATTTAAATTTATGACTTAAAAAAAAATAAATGCATTTTACCTGAAGTACTAGAAATGTTTAATGAGAGAAGAAGAAAAGTTTCTGAAATGTTTATGTCAAATACATAAAGATCCTAGTAATGGAAAAAATTGTAAAAGGGAGATTAGGCATCTCTGACTGTTAGAAATTATTTAAAAACTTTCCAAGGAATAAATTGCATTATGTCAGCAGTATCTTGTTTACTATATGGTACTATTGAAATCTAAATAAAATCCACTCAAGATATTTCATTGCTTGAATAAACTGAATGATTTTCTCACAACATAATATTAAATTTATATGAAGTAAATGAAGAAATTAGGATCCCCCCCCCCAAAATGTTCACTGTTCAAAATTTCTTTTTTTATGAAAGGTTTAAATTAGTACCCTTTTCAGTTAACAAAAAAAAATTTGAATGGGATTTTCACTTTTGTGAAGAAAATATGATACAGCTTTATTTTATACAATCTCTAAAGAAAAGCATAATTATTAATGATATAACAGTGGTTTACAGTAATTTTTACTGTTTTAATTGCATGTGGAGATCTGATATTACAATAAATCCATTTGTCTTTACAATCGTTTTCTTGTGATTTTTTTTTTTTCGTTTATCAGAGCTTGCATTTAAATTGGCATGTAATGATTTGTGTTTCTTCATAATATTTGAGTTGCAGTTTATAGCAAATTATTGAAAATATACCTATATGTTTGTTTTGGTTATGACAAAGAAAAGAATTAAGACTTTTCATGTGCTTCTGCTGTTATTTCTAAAATTGCTCAGTTAAAAAAAAAGAAAGAAAAAAAAATCTTGCCTGCCTTATGTCAAGCACATACTCTCTTATTTGCTTTTTGACAGCGGCCTAGTAGGCATAGAAACTGTATACACAGTGATCTGAATGATTTGGATGATGTTGATATCTTCATGTTACGCTGCTTGACATTGAAAATGCAACACCAAGAAGGAGTGGTCAGAAAGTGATGAAATTTGGAAAAAAGACAGAGACAGCAAGCAGCAATAAGTGATCTTTGTTTCAAAATGATAGCTAGAATACAGAGTGAGAACGGCGTCGTCTCAGTAGGATGTAGGACCAATGCGGACAGCGATGCTTGAAGAAACACGTCTAGGCATAGAGTCAATATGAGTGCGGATGGCATCCTGAGGGATGGCTCTCCGTTCCCTTTCAACCATTTGCCACAGTTCGTCTTCTGAACGAGGCAGGGGCAGAGTCTGCAAATAGCATCCAATCACATCCCACACATGTTCGATTGATGACAGGTCAGAAGAGTACAGTGGCCAGAGAAGCATCTGTATGCCTTGCAGAGCATGTTGGCAGGTGCAAGCACTGTGTGGTTGGGTGTTATCCTGCTTAAAATTTGTATTAGGCAGCCCCTGAAGGTAGGGGATTGCCACCGGCCACAGTATATTATCCAAGTATCATTGGACCGTCATAGTGCCCTGAATACGAATTAGAGGTGACCTGGAATCGTAGGCAATAGCGCCTGAAACCATTATGCCACGTTGTCGTGCGGTGGAGCGTTCCACAGTTACTGCCGGATTTAGATCTGTGTCCATGTCGACGCCACACACATATGCGGCGACTGTCACTGGATAAACAGAAGCGTGACTCATCTGAGAACACAATGTTTCGCCATTCTGTCATCCACATCGCTCCAGTTCGGCACTATTCTAAACGTTGGCGTCTATACTGTAGGGTCATTGGCAGTCTTCTTAATGGACGCCGTGAGTGCAGGCCACATTCAACCAATCGGCGGGAAATGGTTCTCATTGGCACGGGAACATCCAGGGTATCTTGCACATGCTGCAGAATTGCTGTGCAAGTGACTTGCAGGACCGCCACAGCTTGTCGGCGGATGCGTCGATCCACGTGTGCTGACATCACTCTGGCTGCACCTGCACCCCTCCTTCTTCCTACATTCCCTTGTTCCAACCATGTTCGCCATAGCTGTTGCACCGTGCTCGCATCCATGTGGGTGTCAGCTGCGATTTGACATAAGGACCAACCTGCCCTTCTCAATCCGATCACCATACCCCTCGTAAAATCGTCTATCTGCTGGAAGTGCCTTTGTTGACAGCAGCCTGGCATTCTCTCCTGTTACACGAATCCTCCGGGACAAAAAACAACTTTCTTCGATAATTCATCTGCCAGAAATAATGACACGAATATTGCCCATTCTGCATGTTCCTTCCCTTATGTCTTACTTCACGTGCATCGGAGAGCTGCGTATTTCGCATTATTCGTATGCGAATAACTTGTGACTTGTGTCTACTCTAAAATTTGCATAAATTTCTGACCATCCTTCTTGGTGTTGCGCTTTCAATGTCAAGCAGTGTATTTCTCCTGTATCTTCTCTATCTCATTGTTTATCCTCTGTGCATCAGTGCCTTTGCTTCATCTTTACTATTCTCAGTGTGCTAATTGTATTTTTAGTTTTATAAAATAAAGCTGTATTATCTGTGTGCTATTTCTATTCAAATGCTTTTATTTTATTGTGTATTGTTTTAGATTTGAAGAGATGTTTATTCTGATTTTGATTTTGGGAGGGAATCTGGAGTTCCAAAAGACTTTTTTAATATAAATAAATAGCTATTGTTTCTTTATTTTATTCTATTTCAAGGTTTTTTAGAAGTACTATTTTTATAGAAGGGAGGAAACTTGTATTTATTTTTTACTAATACAAGTTAATATCATATGTGATAAAAATATTATAATTTGTAATATAGAAATTATTATCATCATACGTGAACATGGAACAGGCAGTAGCTATTTTGAGCCAAATGTTACATAGTAAATTAATTTATTAGTTCCCTGCAGTTTTTCCTGTTTATTTTTATTAGCATAACAAATTTACTATCATTTAAAGCAAATCATGTTACCATTAAATTTGATATCTTGTGGTTGACCACATTTTTTTAAATAAAAATGAAATGGAAAAGAATTTCTCATGTTTCATAATAATTTGCTTCTTTTGTTAGTTTCAATGTTTTTTACAGTTCTCTGAATATCAGCAGAGTGAGCTCATTTTTATGAATTATGACATTCATCTGCAATATTTTGTGGTCTTTAATGATATAACTATATATAAATTTACCAACTTTTTGTGGTCCTTATTGGTTTCTAAAGTTAGGAGCCCATTTAATACTAAGAATTTTTGTAATTTTTAATGTTGCTAATATATTTATTGAATTCTTCATGCTCGGTTTGCCATTTTTTAATTAATATTTTTCAGTTTTTGGTATTATAACAACTGAAAATGATAGTATAAAAATTAAAATATCAGCATAAGGGATGAAAAAAATTTAGGCATGTTAATTAGCACATACATCAGAGTATACTGAAAAACCCTTCTATGAAAGTGTTTCAAATTGTGTATGGCATTCCAATAATTTTTTCACTTTGGAAGTTCTGCAAAATATTGTAAAAAAAAAAGGGAGAATAGCATTGAAAATATGTACTAATATTTCATGTTAAAAAAAACAACTTCATCACTTAAGTAGTTAATGAAAAAAAATTGTTGAAGTAAATTTCATAACAAGTAAACATTTCTAGAAGCTATCAAATGCAAACAGAAAGTTTATTTATTTTCAGTTCTTAATCCTGGGGCAGTTGTGTGACAAACAAGTCTGCTGTATTTTACATCTGCCTCTCAATCAAAAAATACCCTTATAATTAACATTTTACCAGCCCAATAGATGTTTGAAAATATATGGTGCTTTCTTGTTACCCACACTTCCACTTCTAGCATTTGGAAGAATTGCCTTGTTTATGGTATATTTTTCAATTTATATACGAGAGAATACATAAGCACATATCATGCACATGTTTATGTGGAGTTATATGCTTTGTATTCGCAATTATTGCTGAATATTCTCCACTGGCTGTTGTTAATATTGGCTATGATATGTTGCTAATTTTATTGCAAGAGTAACATTTTGTACAAAAGTATAAAATTAAACAGCCTTAATTTGTAATCTATTTCTGCATTGTGGACTGATAAAAGAATATTTGTGTGAACTAAATTATGTGAAATAATTATTTTTAACACTAATTTTGAATTTTGAATTATCTATTTATTTCCTAGAAGAGGCGGCATAGAATTGACAGATCTATGATCGGCAGCCCTACTAATTTTAGGCATACTGCTCACGTAGGATCAGGAGATATGAATGTCCATGTAGGTAGCAATTCTGTGTTAATCGAAGTATGTGCATGGTTATTTTTAAAATGTAAATTTTTATTTTTCATACTAAATGAGTATGTTAAAAAACATTGATGCGAGTTTTTTAGTATTCAGTACCTGTTTTCTTATTATAAAATAGTGAAACAATGTGTTGAAAAGAATGAAAATTATACACATTTCCTCTTAAATACAATTGGTGAAGATTTTGATACTAAGTTTAAATGTTCTCTCAGAAAATTTCATGAATGCTGTTTGAAACATGAGCAATTAATTAAGCTCTAATTGTAATTTATTATATTATTTAAAATGGCTTATACAAGTGGAAATCATGCTTATACATGCATTAGGAATATGTAAGTTTTTATGTTTAGTTTTTGTTGCATGAAGTTTATTGAACTTTGAACTTTTTTGCATTGTTTTTGTTGCAGAAGGTGAATTTTGTGTACTCAACAAGGCTAGTTAATTAATTAGGTAAAACATGTGAGAGCCATCTGTTTTGCATACTTAACCATTTGAATTAATTATATAAATAATTTATTAATAGTTAAAAAATGTAAACAAGGGGGGGACAGCCAGATCTCATTTATTAACATTCTAATTATTAGTTGTTCAAAATTTGTTTGTGTATTTAATACTCCTTTGATACATATAAGCATTATATATTTCTTTCAAGAAATGTGCGATACACTTTTCTATTTATTATAAACCAATTGTGGTCATTGGTTTATATCACATCATCATAAACTTTTCTTTTTTTTTTGGGGGGGGAGGGGTGCAATTGATCGGGCTTAAATTTATATTAATGCCATTTATTTTTATTTTGAATAATAAAATTTCATTTTATAGCTAAATTCCCTTCAACACCAGATGGCTTCGAAGGGTGGATATGAATATGCTATTCCTGTGAATGTTCAAATACCTGTTGTAGATGTAAAAAATTAAGGTGAGTTTAATTTAGATTTTCTTAGTTAATTTTGCTGTGCAGAGTAAAAAGTGCAGTAATCTGATTTGCATTCTGTAGTGTCTTATATAACTGGTATTTAATAAAATTCAGCTTTTTAATATTTTTGAATAACTAAAATAAAAATTTACAAAGTTTGAATAATGCAGTGAAGTTCAAACCCATATTTTTCAAACAAGATATGGCAATGCAGCTGTACAAACAGTTTTGTGTGTATAATTGTGGAAATATTATTGGTGTAGAAATCGCTTTTTTTGTGTGTGTGTGTGTGTTTGGGTTTGCTAATAATTAACTTAAAAGATATGAAATGCAGCTATGTCTATGTACCTTCTTTCCTGAGGGAACAATGCAGTCAAGTTCAGACCCTTATTTTTCAAACAAGATGTGACAATGCAGTTGTACAAACACTTTTGTATGTTTAATTGGAAAAATATTATTGGTGTAGAAATCACTTTTTTTTTTTTTGGTGGTGTTTGTGTGTTAATCATTAACTTAAAAGACATGAAATGCAACTATGTCTATGTATTTTGTTTCCTGCGAAGGATACAAACTAAGTTATTTTTTGTAGGTTGTTGAAGTAGATAACTATAATTTTATTAAAGCTATATTTATCATAGTACGTTAAGTCATAGCATAATTATTTAAGCCAAGTGTATGAAATATAGCTTTCATCTCTCTACTCTTTTTGATTCTCCCTGTGTGATATGTGAGTAACTTCCACATAAGCCATCCATATGGAAGTATGGCCAGTAATACTTTCATGTGAATGACTTATGGCAATGTATATTACTGTACAAAATATCTGGAAAAAGAATTGCACTCTTAAATATATTTCGAATATTTGGTTTTTATACCCAGATATGTGTTTGTTACATTATTTCCATTTAAAATATGACTCAAATAAGGTAAAATTTAAAGCTATTGCATGTTTTGTTTGTTTGTTTGTAAAAATATACAAAATGTAGATTTTAATATCTCAATAAAGAAACGTTTGATTAGTTAGTTACTCCTTATCTTACTGAATATCTTTTTTAAAGATGTTTTTATTATTATTATTATTTTATTAATACGTAAAATTTATTCTGAAGGATATATCATGTACATTCAGCAAAAATAAGTGTGAGAAACGTCACAGGTTGAGGTTGTATTAAAACTAAATTTTGATAAATATAATATTTGAAGTTTTAGAATTCTTACAAACATTATTTTTAAACCAATACTTCAAATTAAGATATTTTTGACACATATTCATTTTATAAATTTACATTCAAAAACTTAACATGCATGGCTGTCTTTAGCAATATTTGAGTACTGTCCCAAAAAGTTTCACTTGATATCTTATGTAGAAGCAAATCATTCTAGAGATATTTAGTCATGCAGTCTTTTTTAAGCATGCTGTGTGTGAATATAGAACTTTTCATGGTGATCATGGCCACTAAATATCTAGTTCTAGAAGACTCTTTTTGAGAATATAAACAGACTTCTGTATTGAAGATCAGCTTTCTAAAGCAACAGTCTCTGAAAAGGGTCAACATTATCCAAAACCATGGGCAGGGTCTAGTTTACAAAACTTTAAACTCTGAGCAAAATCTGTTACAGTGGCCCTTTCTCCTTCTCACTTCCACCTAATTTTTTTCATTGAAGTGGATGTCACTGTAAATTATATTTCATGAAGTAACTTTAAAATTAAAAGAAAATTTAATAAACTTAAATCTTCCAACTACATCTGCAGCCATTTTATTTTATATTAGTTTATGTAACATTTAATATCATTTTAATCTGATCTTTCTCAAAGTCAATAGAGAGCAAGGTGCTGTCTGACACTCTTGACTATGTATTGCATAGAACAGTGATGGACCATACAAGCTAGCGTAAAATATGTTTTGAAGTTGTATTAAAAGATATCACTAGTCAACAAGATGTGAGACAAAGGCCTTAGTAACTGTTTTTAAAAAGGATGAAAAAACTAAACTAAAAAATTTAGCATTTTTTTCTGCTTCAGATCACAATTTTAAAAACCTACAATTGAAAAAATACGTAAAATTTGACATATTTTAAATACTTTTGGAGGCCTGGAGCATAGGTTCTATTTTCCCATTCAGAAATGTACACTTTTATTTGCCTGTTAAGTATTTAGTTTTAGTATATGGATATAATAAACTTCTTTTATTCAAGTTTTGTCATTTAGCAACATTTTCTATACATTTTCTTATTTACTTTACGAAACATGGTAAAAAAAGTCTCGAATATAAATGTGTATGTATTTTTCAAGTTATAGAAAGGAGGAAAGGGGATGATCATCTAGCATTGGTAAATTGATGCATGGGGCAAAAAAGGTTGAGGGCCACTTTGTTAACTGAATAATATCTTGTACTACTATATAACATTATATATATATATGTGTGTGTGTGATATACCACTACTAAGTGCACAGTCATGAATCCGTTCCTTTCAACTTCTGGCTGTAGACATGGCTGGGTGGATAAGGCAGGAATAAGGCATTGACAATACTAATTTTGGCAAATCACCATCTTTATTCATAGGCACATCAAAATTACTTTTTTGGCAAACAAATTACCTTTCAGTCATAGTTGACTACAAATAATTTTTATATACACAGATAAAGAGCTACGATGTCATTTCAAGCAAATAAGCAGCAGCATGAAACAATTGCGAGTTGCTGGCATGAAGGTGCAAGCGAAAAAGTGTGCAGCAGTTCAAAGGAAGACAGGAGGAAAGTTCATAGTTTCAGTTCGAGTCGGAGAAAGTTTTGGTTTACAATTATATCATTGGGCAGGAGGTACGTGTATTAAAACGTTACATAATTTCGAATGATCTCGAATTTGGGAGAAAGGATGAATTTGGAGGGGGAGCACCAAATTTAGAATGTAAATTTTGAGATTGCCAATTATTTTTTAAAACAGCTATCATATTTTTGTATATCTTACGTATATATGTAAGATAAAAAATATGAAAGCAAATTTCTAATTTTAATTGGTAAAAGCTTCTTATATTCTTCACTTTAATTTGGGTATTTTCCCCTTCTATCCTAAAAATAGTAACTATTTATGATATATGAATCTAAACTGCGTCATACGATGTTATGTAACACTAGAATGTGGATACTTTTTAGCCAGTTGGCACTTTCCCAGCCTTCTTCTGAATGTGTCGCACTTTTCCCACGTGTTTCCTTCGAACTAATACACCTGGCTTAATTCTGTATATCATCCATTGTCTGAGGATGTGCTAAGCTTCCAAAATTTGGGAATGCATTTTCCACCTGTTAAGGTTTGTGAATCAGGATATGCATCTCAAGAATTATCTTGTCCAGAAATAAAATTATATTGTGTCTATGGCTAGTGGCATCTTGGGGGGGGGGGTTTTTTTTTTTTGGGGGGGTGGTTATTTAAATGGAGGTTCACAAAATAAATTTTAAAAATTAAATATGCAGATACAACGTAACTTACAACACATTTGCATTTTCACAAGTTAGAGGAAAACTGTGCAATTAAAAGGAAAAATTCTCATAACTTAAAAAAAGGGGGTTGGGATCATTTTATTTCTTAAATTAAATGTAATAAAACCATAATATTGCTTAGCTTTCAATGTTGATTACAAAGTAGTTGAGTATTATTTTTGTAAATTATGTCTGTCTTCTGTCTTCTGTCTGTATGACTCTCTCTTATTTTTTTAAGGTAAACAAATTAATAATGTTTTCGCTGGATTTAGGTATGTCATTTATAATGCTTTTTTTAATTAAAAGCATAGCTAGAGCACTTAATCTGTCCTCATTCATAGGGCTTCTAAAAAATTTCTTAACTCATTTTAGAGTTGAGAAGCACCTTCAGCAGTGGTCATTGGAATAGTAACAATAATTAATTATCAACAGTTTGTAGGTCTCTGCAAACGTACTCCATGAGTTGTATTCTGTAATAAATTGTGGAACACTAATGGCAGCAGTCATATGTCTGAAATCAGATCTTCTGTAAATTACTCCTAGTTCAGTTTTCAGATGATCCTTTTGTAACATGAATACACATCAGTTGTTTGGTCAAGAATCTGAGTTGGAAACTTTTTCTCCCACTGCTAGAATTTTTTAGCTTCGAGGAGAGAAACAGCAGAGTAGTGAGAAATAAAACAAAATCTCTCTTTTATTTGATTTGTGATGACACCACATAGATCTTTAGCTGCTACAATTCTACTTATATGAATACTTTCAGTTTCTTCATTTTTTTAAAAGTTGCATGTGATTCTGATATCTCCTTTGTCACTATGTCCATTCTTTTAATTTCCTTCTGTAGTGATTGTTAGGAAACTTTTACTTGCTTTCTATTGAGTGCTGTATCAGTTAGCATTTATTTGAAGCTGGTTGTATACACATTGACATGTGGCATAATACTGTGAAACACTGTAAGCCAAAACACAAATTCCGAGTCTTCTAAAATACAGCGAATAACCCCTGCTTGATTCATTGCTGCAACTTGTTTAGATATTGACTATTTTTTTCCATGCATTCATTCAAATGTTTCTTATATTCATACACTGTATTGATAGTTGGACTGTTAAAATTCCATCTAGTAGCTGAACCATGAGTATCCTTTTTTAACAATTCCATCTAGAATAGCAATTCTCTGTGGGGAATTAATGAAAAATTAATACTATCAGTCAGGTTGGAAAAAAGTACTCGAACTTGCTGATTTTGTCTGGTTGCTTGGCTAACAATCAATTTGAGCGGATGTGCGTAGCAATGCACAAATCAAGTATTTTTGCAGGTACATTGAATAAAAGCTTCAACACCAGCATGATAAGCACACATGAGGCTTGCAGTGTAGTAGCTCTGCAATATTAATTTATCATGTTTGTCTTCTAATTTTTCCAAACGTGTTTGGATACATTCAACTGTAGCTATTGCATCATGCCCAGGTGGATTCGTGAATTCCCAGAACCTCTCAACAGGTTGTTCATTACTTAAAACATATCGAAACATGACAGCAACAGGAAAATGGATGACACATTAGTAGTTTCATCTGCTATTATTCAATCAAAACTTGTTTATGGGGATCTGAAAAACAGTGAGCATGCAGTCTAATAAATCATATTGAATTTCTTTTGACTTTTGTTTAAAAACAGTGGTCTTTAAGAGACACGTCAAGATTTACTGAGAAGTGGATAAGACCTCTGAAAACTTCCGGATTTAATGAATCCTGGCCTTCATCATGTTCTTGAAGTGCAAGCTCAGTTACACATCAAAACAGAATGTAATCAATAATTTTTGTTTGAATATAATAATTTTTGGTAATTTTCGAATTGTGTCTTGTAACATTTGAATGGAGTGCACTGTCAAGTTGAATATCAACTTTTTATAGCTTTGTTTTTAAGATGGAGTTTAACCTTTTGACGACGGGGCGCCTTTGTCTAAGACGTTCGCTCAGGACGAAGCGGAGGTGAAAGGAATTATGCTACAGGACGGGGGTTTTGCTCCACTAGGCCTAAGTTCAGAAAAAAAATTGCGGATAATTAAGTTTAAGTCCTACCACCGTAATTTTTGGTAGTATTTTAGATTATTACGTAATCTGTCTTATAGCATTAAAACTAGACTTTAATAATGCTTTTCCTTCAATTTATAAGAAAATATATAAAAAAAAGTTTGCTTACCTTGAGAAATAATTTTTGAAATTGCTGTTCCAATTATTCTAAAATTTTAATTGACAAAACACATTAATATACTTTCACATTAATAAAAAATATACGACAGAGGCTATTTACAAAAAGAAATAATAAAATTTACAATGAAGACTGAGTGTGGAAAATCTCGAAGCAGGGAGAAACGCAAAGTCCTACGTTGCATGATTTGCAAGCATAAAATGTTTGTTGTGTTTTTCTTTCTTTCAGCACCGTTTGTGAACAAACAATGCACTTTCTGCGGCTTTTTTCTCCCTTTTTGTTCAGATTAAGTGTAGGAAAATGCCTACCAGATAATCGGATAGCCGCTGGTACAGATCTTACTGTAAACTGCTTTTCGTCTCTATAATTTTTATAGTTCTCTAAAATTTGCTCAATTAATTTCATCTTAAATTGGAGAAGCGGCATTTTAGTGCTGTGTTTTTTGTCATACAGAATGTGGGAATTCAGTATGGTTATATCCATAAGCCCAAAGAATAATTTTTTGTACCATTTCACCGATTTTCTAAAACTTGAATGGTGTGTCATAACTCCGTCTCCTATGTCTACACCACCCATGTTTTTGTTATAATCAATAATACACCTAGGTTTTAAAATGTCTTCTCCAGTAACTCTACCTTTTCTGCCAGATTTAGCCATTTCTTCCACACATAACCGGATACTGATTCGCATAATTTATATATTTTTATGCCGTAGCGCGATCTTTTCGATGGAACATATTGACGAAAGCCAAGGCGTCCTTTCCAAGCAAAAAGCGATTCATCAATACAAATATTTTCCTCGGGCGTGTAGGTTCTTTTAAACTTATTTTTCAGGTTTTCAACAATTAATCCGAGTTTTTCCAACTTTTTAGCATCCTTGTTTGAGGTGAAATGCAAAAATTTTAAAATGTTGAGAAAAACATCTCTAGGCATAACTTTGTTGAAAAACGGAGTAGCAAATATCTCATTTGTAGTAAAATACATTTTCAAATTAGGCTTCTTGATAATGCCCATCAGTATTATCATTGCAAAAAACACTTTTATGTTTTCAATACTTAGATTTGAAAATCTGGCTGATTTAGAAGTTGATGGGACACTTCTTTGAGCGCTTTCTGCAAAACTGTTTGTTTCTTCAACAATCAAATTTAAAAGATCATTATCAAAGAAAATATTGAAGAAATCAATTTCTTTTTCTGCATGATCTACAGAATTTGTTCCCGGTATTCCAGTAAATGTATGAGGATGCAATTCCTCAAGCTCTCGAGTCCAAGATGAAGTATCTTCAGTCGAACTTTTACGGGATGTGGAAGGCAGGCATTCAGCCAGCTCAGTCTCTGACAAAAAGTCCGTGTCAGAATCGTTAGAAATATCACTTTCTAACTCTTTAGCAAATGAATCATCACTTTCATCTATATCGCTAGTTGGTTCATTTACCATACGAGTATATTCATCCTCTGATAAATAACGCTTCCTCGCCATAATAATCTAGAGTCAAGGCTTTCCGAAATAACAAGAGAAGTGCGCAAAATATATCCAAAAGCAATACAAACTGTAACAAAACTGATGCTGAAACCCTAAAAAACCCCACATAGTAGTAGCGAAAACAAACAAACAAAAAAAAGTGTTCGGAGAGCTATCAGAAGCGAGAATGCTTATATCACGTGGAAAGTTAAAGAGCCGAGCTGCGTTTGTTTACATTACAATTTCCCCCCTCCCCAGCTACAGCTGACAAGCAAAATACAAAAAACACCCAGAATATAAACAATCTGAAGGTCAGAATACTAAACCTACGTTCAGTTTAAATGTAATGGACACAGAGTGCCATCTAGTGGCTATTAAAAATTGTTTCAGCTTAAAATGCATATCTGCACTGCCCGTTCACTAGGCTAGTTTTCCAGGAGTGCACGGGTGAACCGCCCGGGCCTCACATGCGTCCGTACAAAATGCATATATGGTTCACCCGTCGCGAAGAGGTTAATTGTGATTGTGAGTATTCATGCCTTTTTTATTTTCTGAGTTAAATGGGATAAATCAGCAACACAAGCCAATTTAAACATTCCGTTTTGCAGACAGGAGACGTGGAAAATATAACAGCCAGTTAGATTCGCATGCACATATCCATGCCTTCTAGCCGCACCTGTAACCGAATAGTTAAGACCACCAAATACTAGGAGTTAAGTCTCGGGCAAGTGGGTAGTCTGTATAATTGGTTTTCATGGTTTTCGAGTGTAAATGGGCTCCGTCCCTTTAGGCATATAGCCCTGATGTATTTTACCATATTCATGTACCTGACTTTCATGATTTAAATTGTGTTATCTAGATCTTTTGGGTGTCTTTTATGTTATAATTTTGTTTACTCATTTATTTTTTATTAATTTGTTTTATAAGAAATATTAGCTTTTTTTTCTTTCTTTTTAATAAATTATACCAAAAAACTGAGTAATTGAAAACCAATTAATTGAAAATGATATAGTAAATACTATTTACTCATATTACATGTTTGCTTAATATACCTATTTGTTTAATATTTTTATCTATTACTTACTGTATTGTATCTTTAAAAAATTCAATGTGTGCAATTTTATAAACATTTGTAATGTTATAAATGTTTATGTGTTAAATATTTGTGTTAACCTTACCAAATATGTCTTAAGACCAAAATATTATCTAAAAATGTACAAATATAAAATTCTTACTAATTATTTACATCAGTATAATAATTTGAGATAACTATATGTATTTTTCTGCCTGAGTGACTATTGTTAAAATCAAAACAAATGTGACATTTTGGACTGAGTTTAAAATGCTGTATTAATTATACATAAAATATTTTTTATTGTTTAAATTCTTATTAGAAAAACTAGATGGCAGCACTAGTTTGTTTTGCAATCGGTTTGTTATCTAGTTTTTCTGTTAAAATTGATTATAATAGAATATCAGCAACATCTTTGAGTACATAGATGACTTTTTAATTTCGTATTAAGATGTGACTTCAAGCCTTTAGGATGATAATTGCAATATTGATATCGGTAGTAAGTGAATTTTTTTGACAGTGTGAATAATGACAATAGTGATGGATCTGTGTTTTTATCTTGGACATGCATGGTATGAAATTTTACCTTGATGTCTTAAAGCATTTGCATAGATAGCATTTAAATGTGACAGTTATCATGGCAAAAGAAGATTTCTTGGAGCTTTAGATCTCAGTTGGAAAACTAGCTGACAGTAGTAGCTTGTTTTATGATCAGCTAGTCCTGTTATCTAGTTTTCTTGTTAAGATCAATTATAATATATCAGAAGCATCATTCTACACATAGATGGTTTTTTGATTTATTATAAAGATGTGATTACAAGCCTTTTGGGACTGGCAATGCTCCGAAGTAAGTGAATTTTTTGACACTACTGATGACAGAAGTAAAGGAGCTGTGTTTTTTTTTTTTTTTTAATTATTTATTTACCTGGACATGCATAGTATGAATTTTGTCTGTTTGTGAAGCCTCAAAGAATTTGCATACTGAATAATTTAAATGCAATGTCTATCATAACCAGAAGATTTCCTGGAGCTGTAGATCTTACTAGGAAAACTAGATGGCAGCACTAGCTTGTTTAATGATCAGCTAGTCTTATTATCTAGTCTTCCTCTTAAGATCAATTGTAACAGAATATTTTTTTTTTTTTTTTTTTTTCTGTTTATTAGAAAGACGTAATTTTATGCCTTTTGGGTAATAAATACATTATTTGTGTATCTGACTATGATTGATGAAATAAGTAATTCCCCCCCCAATACAAATTATAAGTGGAATAATTTTTATCCATACATGAAATTATATCTGCTGCTCTTCTGTATTTCAGATCTCTGGGAACACCTAAAGTAAATTTCAATTTTAATCTTATTTTATATGTTTTACAACTTAGTGATTTGTGAATGATGATTCCAGCTATCTGAAATGTTTTCAGAATTAATATTTGTTTTGAGTAACATCAGAAAATTATATGCTTTCAAATAATATTTAAAAATTTTTAAATGTATTTGGAGTCATCCAAAGAAAAAAAGAAATTCATTATTATTTTGCATGTTTTTTAACAGTATGAATTGTATTCTTTTATTTGACTTACTGCTTTGTTACATTAATGTATTACTGTAAATAACTTGTGTACATTTTCTGAATAATTGGAAGAGTGATTTAAAGAATATTTTTAGTTTGCATTTTATTTCCTCGGTATTATTTAAAATGGCTTGGGCATGAGGTTCGTTACTTCAAGTCTTTAGTAATTATAAAATTAGGATACACACATTGTTGTTATTTGTGAAGCAATTTTCATGTATTTAGTCTATATTTACATGAATAAAAATTCTTAGTGCTCAATACAAATTTAATTTCATTATATTTATATATTAGGCTTTTGAAATTCATTGTAAAACATTGCTTTATTATTATTAAGAGATGCATTTCTGGAAAGTAAAGATACCGAAGTCAGTGTTCAATCAAAAACTTCTTATTGGGCAAAGTTTCCATTAAAAATTAATTATATTAGACAACATTTTTTCAGCATAAGCCTCCTGCCCCTAGCAGCAAGTCTGTGAACTAGTTTTTGTCTTGCAGGGTCATAAAATTCTTCCACCAGCCATTTGAACTTTATTTCTCATTTCATTTTAAGAGTCGTACATAGGGTTTTCAGTACCAAGGGACAACTGAAAGTTAATATTTTTATCTTAATTGAAGATTTCGTTCTTCCTCCTGTTTGTCAAAATTCTGTGGGGAACATCAATTCACCACCTCCTGGACTTGGGAACAGATGTCAACTTTCCCAACCACCCCATTAGACATGGGCTTATTCATTGCCATAGAACTAGCCTCAAAATTTCTGTCATTTACTGAATGGCTTATAAATCATTGCAGTGTCTTGTAGTATACATCAACATTAATATTTGCCTCTGGAAGCATAAATGTAGTGTAGAAATGTGTTTGAGAAAAATGGCTTTTTCTTTGTGAGACAAAATCAGTTTTAAATTAGTGTTCAGGAAAATGCATATAAAGCACAATTATAGTGACAGTTGCTGAAATTTGTGTGTGTGGTGAAAACTCGTGTTTCATCCCTATTTAGATTAGATTCAAGAATTTATCATTTTCTTTTACACATGATTTGGAACAATCAAGCAAATAACACATCTTGGTTTTGTGCTTTGCTCTTCATAATATGTCATAGGTATCCAATATGAGCACACTTATTTATATTATAATTCGTTAATCAAAGCTTCGTGAATGAAAGTCTTTGAGACTCAAAGAAGGTTTTTAAAAAGGTCCCTTATTGTCACATGCTGTTATCATGAATCCTTTCTTTGGTTTTTTTAAGAAGGTTGTCATGTTTAAGATGATCTGTTGCTTTTTTTTATTGTAAATATCAGTTGCACCACTTGAAAATTCATTGCATCATTACTTCATCATGTTTTGTAGATTTATGCAGTTGCCGTAAATAGCATAAGTGAGAATTTCCACTGGATCACTCAAGTTGAGAAACTTTAAAATGGTCTGTACTTCACATTTGATGCAATACTTGATCATTGTTACCATTTTAATTGTCTTGAATTAGAGCAGGTGCATGATCGCTACATGAACACGAAAAAAAAATTGTGTTGCTAGCAGTGGAGGCTATACAATACGTAGCATTAGCTGAGAGATGATGTATTTTTACTTTCTTGGCATGCCACATGTAATTGAAACTAAACCAAACTTTAAATTTGAAGCTAACACTTTCTTATACTAATGTCTGAATGAATCAGAAAATTCTCAAGAAAGCTTTAATAGATTTTAAAGTTTTAATTCTATAAATGTATTGCTTTCACTCTTGTTCTGTTTAATATTCTTATCTAATTTAGTTTTCGATTTTTTTTTTTTTCCAGCATGGAAAGAGTACTGAAATCTTTGTAAATATCTTAATTTTGGACGCCACCAGCTGTAGTAGTTAGCAGCATAATGTTATTCCCAATTTACTTAAATTGCGGACTTATATGGGAAAATACTAATTACTGTTAACTACCAGAAGTTGAAAATTATCTTTTCCATGTTCCATCATGACTGAAATTTACTTACTACTACCTGCACTCATGGAATGATGTGTTTAAAGAAAAGAATGAACTTTGTACATTTTATTTTTTAGGTTTTTAATAAGTTTGCACCAGATAGTTTACTTGTGTATCTCCAAAGTGTGCAAGTGCTTTTTGTGTGTTTGATCTCTGCCCATCTCATAGTTTAATAAAATGAAAAATTGTGCTGTTTTAATTTTAAATATGTAAATGTGATGATTACATTTGAAAACTTCTGATTTCATTTGGTTTGGTGTTTAAATTTCAAACTGTGAGGGTGTGCTTCATCTGAGTGATGATATTGCCATTCAATGTAATTTTTTAACAGTGATAAGCCTCAGCAACAGTTTAATATGTGTAAAAACTTGTTTCACTGATACTGTGAGCAGTATTTATATTCTGATTTCATTCAATTTCTACAATATGTTACTATAATCACAGTTTTCATTATTTAATATATTTTATGATTATTGAAAATCTTTTACCTAATTATTTAGACTTCTAAAATCTTATTTTAAAACAAAAATAACAAAACGCAGAAAATTCCACAATCTGAGTATTGATGTTTTAACAAGTTCCTATTTTTTGAAGACATGTATATTTCAGAACTACTGACCTTATTCGTCTGTAATTAAGCTTTATGTATATCAGTTTAAAATAAAATATATTTAGTTTTTAAATTATTTTGCATTAATTCATAAAATTCATTATTTAACTGCTGCTGGCAAATTTCTATTAATAAATGATTTAATTTTTTTGGTAATGTATAGTTTAATTTCACGTAGACTTGTATATATTTTGCAACATAATAAAGGTTATTGTATTTCTTGATATTATAAATGTATAAGCTTTTTATGTATTTTCCATTTTCATTTGTACTTTTTCCTTTTCTATTTAAAATTATAAAATTGTCTGCTACGGTATATTCACAAATTTGAATTATGAATTCTCATTATTGATTAAAACGGACAATCAATTAATAAAATGCTAAAAAATTTTAATCACATCTTTCCAGTTGCATTACTTATGTTTTATATCTAAAATATAATAATTTTTAATTTACTATTTAAGAATGCAAAGGTGATATTTTAGGTAAAAATATAAAAATTCTTTCTAATAACTGCTACTTCAGAAGTTACTTTTAGTAAATTTATTTTAATTTTCTGTTTTCAGATATATAAAGAAATTTCAAATAGTAATACATCTAGAAGTTTACAGTTGTTTTTTTGACTATATGTGATATATCAGCCTAATCTTATACTGGAAATGTTTCTATTGATATTAAATGAATGGTTGTGGATTCATATAAGGAAAATTTTATGTTTTCTTCTGAATGATCCTTTTAAGTTGTCTATGCATTTAAATTACTTCTACAATTGAAAATATTGTGCCTTAAATTTGAGTGCAATCAAAGGCATAACACCTAAATCTCTGCTCAATTTGCGATTTCAAATATTACAAATAAAGCATTTATTTAGAAATGCAAGCATTTACAGTTTCTTAGTTACTAATTTCCTGCATTTGTACTGTCTTTCTTTGCTTACTACAAAGGTGCATCTGGATTTTAAGAAAAAGAAAAATGTATGCATTTTCTTCCATTGTTAACTTTTTTTAACACCAGTATTATTTTGAAAGAGTGGATTTCTGGACAAACTTGCCTTGTACTACAGTGCAGGAAGTTTTCCTCTTCATGGAATGAGAGTGTTGCATTTTTTCCAACAAAAATATGTATATATAATTTGATAATAAGTTGTATTAAAATCTTAAATAGTCTGTGCCAAATTTTTCCTTATCTGATGATGAAAAAAGTTTTATAAAAGTAGCATATATATTTGTCGAAAAGATTTTATGAATGATAATGATATTTCGAAGTTTTACTTCTCATTCCTTTCATAAAATAAAAAGTTAGAGATACTGAATGGTAGACCATTCCAAAATGCATATTTGGTATGAAGTTTCAACTATTTCATTGGCTATAAGATTGGAATTTTTTATATATTTTGTGGCTAAATGTTAGAAGAAAGTTGTGCAAATAATTAATAATTTGTTGTGAGATGTTTAATATAAGAGGTATGGTTTGAAATTTTCTTAAATATAACATGCTTTTTCAAATTTTGAAAAGTATATGAATTTAATTAAGATAATTATGGAGTCAGTGATTGACCTTTGTATTGCAGAATTATTTATGTAATTCATGTGTTTATGAAAGAATTTTTTGAAGATGTTTTTAATATTAAAAGAGTGCAAGATTTAAGTGTGACAAATTTTGAAAGAAAATTACCTTGAAACTGATCATATTTACCATCTTAACAGTAAAGATTTATTTAGCAGGTATTATAATGTAATTAAAATGCAGTCTATTTAAGTATCACTCAGAAAAATAGCTTTTCCTCCACTTTTAATATTTGATTCAAAATATATGCTGAAATTTAAGCATTAGCTTGTCATTTCTGTTTTTCATTTCATTAGAAATTTTAATTTGATACTACATACAACCAAACATTTATCTTTTATTCGTTGTAAATTGTACTTATGTTGACCTGAGTACTATACCTATATAACTTTGTTCAACATAAACATTTCAAAATAAGTCACTCAACTATTCTCAGATTATGAGAAGATAATTCAATTTTAATAAATTGTCATTATTTAAAATTGTATTTGTATTAATATTAAACAATTAAGAATTGCAGATATTTTATTTATTATTCAGAAAATAATTTAATATCCGTATCCTTTTATTATGCAGTATACAAATTATATATGTCATTAAGTTAAAAACTTAACTTTCCTGATTGTTGGCAGAACTATATATTTAAATGAAACATAGTAATGGTTTGTTGCTCCCCCCCCATCATTATTAAATTGACACAAATTAGTTAATTTTAGTGCATAATTAATAAATTTGAATGATGCTATAACTGATCTTTCAGTTTATATATATATCTGTCAGTATTTTGGATGTATAAATAATCATTGTATTTTTATATAATATGATTTTATGTAATTTTGGAATTTTTTTCTTGAACTTATAAAAAGTTGCTTGTGATAAATAAACAGCTCATATGCCTCTTTCAGATTTTTTTTTCCATCATAGTAAATTTTATTAGTAAAATGTTATTTCATTAATTATTTGAAAATATGTATGGGTTTTATAAAGTTTCTTTGAAGGGCAGAGCAAAATTAGCAACTGTTGTTTTTTAACTTACATTTATTGCATAGAAAATGTGATCTTTAAGTATTAATTATGGGAAAGCTCAATAAATTAAAATTTAAAAGTTATTGCTTATATTTTCATTGTATGTTTCGAGTATTGCAAAATAATAAATTTCAATCTTTGATCAGCTCATCCAGTATGTAGTATATAGATATATATATCTTCAACCTTTCCTTCTCCTTCCTTTCAGTATATTTTTAAATCTTAAATATTTCTTTATATTTTTAGCTATATTTTAAAATTATGAACTGTGCATTATAATTTTTTCACAAAAGTTGTTTAAACAATAATAATTAGGTTAAGTTTTTATAAAACATATGGACTATAATTAATGGTTACCTGAATTTTTTATATTTATTAAATGTAGTTTAAAATACATCAGTATTTATCTGATCTTCAGACAGTTGCAATTTAAATTCCTTTTCCTAAAAAACAGTTCTTGTTATAAATTATTTATATATTTTTGCATGTATGTGTAAAATGTAAAATGAATTCCAATCATTTTGGTGAAAATGATTTATTTGCTGTGATAATGCTAATCTTAAAAATTAGACTATGTATCATCAAAGTTTAAAATCTAGGCTTAATATATTATAGTATTCTTTCAAGGTTTCTAGTTTCTTGTCCTTAAGAATATTAGTGCATTTCAATGTTATTTATTGATATTTAGAATTGCATTTGTCAGTTCAGTTATGAGATTTAATATAATCATTAACTGTACTTATGCTTTTATAATTAGAATTTACAGTATTAAAAAAAAGTACTTTTTATGGACATTTTATGGGAAAATTCTGCATTTTAAGTGAGGTTTTGTGTATGATATGTACTTAGATTCTAATTTTAAAGTACTTTGATTTCTACAGACAATGTCTTAAGTTTATTTAATAACAGATAATCATCTTATATGTATGCTGTTCAGGACATCCGTCATGAATACAGTTTGTATATGCGTTATCTTTTCTTTAATAACTTTTTCCCTTACATCGTAAAATTCTATTCAGGTTTCAAATGAAAAAAGGATTAAAACTTCACTTAAAATTATTTTTTAAATTTCTTAAAATTTAGAAGGCTTAATAAATCTAACTATTACTGTTCATCAAACTGCATTTACCATCCCGAAGCTGATGATATTTTTAGTTAAATATTTTTAAATATATCATTGTGGATTAGCTATCATGAAAAATTGACAGTTATAAAATACTGTCTGATGTCACAACAATATGAACATGTATTTAACATTTCAGGAATGAGAGGATTAGTTTAGTTCTGTTTTGTTAATAAAAAAAGTGATAGATAAAGGAATTTTCTATGTTCTGTTCTAAATGTATTATATTAAATTTTATTCTTCGTTTGCCAGTTTACGTGTATGACTAATTTATAATTGTTTATTTTGTAATTTAAGTGTCATTTCATACATTCGTTCCTTCATTTCTAATACTCAAATTATTTGATTAAGAAAACTTCTAATCCTTTCAAATTTGCACTGAATTTTAAAAGTTCTCCCCCCCCCATGCATTATTAGCTGTTATCAGTCATTCATTTTCCTGAAACTGAAAAATGATAAAATAAAATAAATTTTTTTTTTCTTTAGTTACCTAAGTATTAGAGTAAGTCTGACTTCGAATTATTGGTTTGCTATTTAATATGTTCTTAAATTTCAAATTTAAATGATTAGATGTTCATTACATTTGTAAAATTGTCTTGTCTTCTTTTATTTGACCCTAAAATGAGTCAAAATTTACATATGGCATGCATGCTTTGAATACATATTAATAATATTAAAATTTAATTGATTTGAAAAAGTTTGTTATATCAGTTGTTTATTTGCCTAAGTGTAGAAATGCAGTCATTAATATTACTTGTGTAATTATTTCATAAATTACAAAGAGGTGTTTTATTTTACATATTTTTATAGTAGGCTAAAGAAATATGTATTTCTTCAGAAAAACCATGCTTATTGCATTAATTAATCCATCAACTAATGTGCATTAAGGGAAATCACATTAAGTATAGAAACTATATAAATAATTGTAATTTATTCACCTGTTAACCTAAATTTAGAGGGCGAAATTCAATTAGAACATAAAATTCTCGGTATTAACAAAAGTCAGTAAAATTATTTAATGCCTTAAATATTTGATTAAATTAAGTCTTTTACAAAAAACAGCTGTTTAAACAGTGATCAACTATTTCATTTATAACATAATTTAAAATTACTACTAATCATTTTATCAAGATTTTGATAGATTTCTGAAGTTACATTTCATATCAGGATCAACATCAGGCAAAATTTCTCTATATTGCTCAACTATAATTAAAAAATAATGCAAATACTTTTGAAATTAGCCTTTTAATCTCTGATCTGGCTTAAGGTTTGAATTATATGGAACTCTTTTTCTTAACACATGCTTCTTTTATTGAAATTGCTGCAAAAAAAAATAATAAAGTATACCATTTGTTGAAATCTGATGCAACAATTAACAGGTAATACTTGTAAAACTGTACTGTCATTTAAATTGAGCATCATTTTGACATGTTACTAAAAAATCCCTATTGTGTTTTTTCAATGCAGTTATCTTTTTTTACATATTTTAACAGTATTACTGGATTTGAAACAGCTGTGTTTCCTCCTCCCCTCCCAAAAAAGAATAACCATTTTAATTGCTTAATCAGTAGCATAGAGCCAGAAATAATATCATTTTGCTCTGACACGTAACTGATCGATGTTCATATCAAATTTGCATTAACCAGGGTCTCCCTGCATTTATTCCTTTTTTCCATGCAATGTCTTGTACAATATTTCATTAATGCTTTATCCACCATTATTGTTCTACATAACTCTTTAACTCATTTTCTGTATAATTATCGAGAATCAAGTTAATATGTATAGCTTACTTAGATCCATGATAATCAATAAAAGAACCCATGTGGAAGAAAAAGGCTCATCTGAATATTTAAGAATATTATTAAACAAAAGATACAAAATGAGAAAGTAAATTCTAATTCCTGTAGTGTAAATCTAAAATATGTTGTAAAGCCATACAGTTTGCATAAACGTCATTTTTATTGTTTTGTGTGATGATTTTGGGTTCCAGAGATGAAATGAAACTTTCCTTGCATTTAATATTTTTTATAAGTTATTCTACAAAAAAGGCAGCATGTCATGAGATTGTTTAGAAAATTATTTAAATTTCAACAGAATTAAATTTTTCTGCATAAAATACTCATTAATATTGCTTTGTGAACAGGGACAGAGACCCTGTTCATAAAGCAATCACTAGTATTTTTTAGTTAGTTAGCTAGTTAATCAAGTGTTGATATAGTCTTCATATAAATCAATAGACTGCAATTGTCATCATATTAAGTATAGTGGTTATAATTGTGAAATTTGAAATAAATATAAAAAATATTAGTTTCATATAACCATTTTTTTTTTCAGAGTATTTGAAAATATCCAAGCTAAACATGCTTCAGAACTTCTAGTGTTCTTTCATAGCTAGCTCAAACATGTGTAGTTTTCTTATGTCCAAATTAGTGTATTTAAAATTTATTTCTAAAGGTTTTAAAGATTAAACTGGAGTGCTGTATTTTATTTAGTCTATTGGTGGTGTAGTCTGTTGTTGTTATAGTATGTGGTATTAAAGTGTAATATTTTCAGATTTTATTGAAGTGTAAACAATGAATCTAATGTAATAATTTATTTCATAACACAATCATAGAGCATTTTAAATGTGAAATAGTTTCAAAGAAGAAAGAAGAAAAAAAAAGTAAACTACATAAATCCTTTTAAATGCATGCTACTTGCCATTACATTAACTTGATTAAGAGGAAAAAGTACCATTTTTTGTATGTCATCATGTGTATGGAATGCTGCACATTTTTAACTGATCAACTCAGTATGTTCTTGTATTTTAACTGTTAAATTATTTTAATAATTCCAATTAGGTGTACTATGTGTTAAGAATAATTTAAGTAGTTTTATTTACATGCTAACATTTCTGTATTTAATGTGCTATGAAATCCTTGTGGGACATTTGCTATTATGATGAGAGTAATTTAAACATGTAGTATGAGTAGTCTACTTGCAATAGGTGGCTTGATTTGTTGAGTATTAAGAATCTGTGTTATTATCAAATTAAAAATCACTTTTTAATAGTAATGCATTATCCATTTGTTACTAATTATTGTTTATTTTTCTCATCTTTATTTTATTTGTAAAAATCCTCCTACTATTGCTTATGTACTGCATTAGATAACAGAATAATTATGAATATGCTAAAAATACATTTTTATTTATTAAACTTCCTTTCAAGTTTAGCATTGTTCAGATTTCATCTTTATCATCTTGTGGATGTATGTACCTAAGCTATTTATTGAAAAATCCATGTACTCAGATATAGAAATTTAATCACAGTGATATTAAATAGAATTTTTTCTATGCACTTACGTATTATTTCTTTACACTTGCTTAATTTCTGAATTTTGTAACTTACTATAGTGTGACTGTGCTGCTTGTCTTTGAGCTGGTGTGATTGTATTTATAATTATGTATAGTTTTATAAAAATAAAATTTTATGAGCATTTAAGGATTTTTTGTTTTATTCTTCATATTTAGAAAGTGTTCTTCGAGTAAATTAATTTTTCAAAACAAGCCTCTTATTTTTTTTTTTTAATTATTAAGGTCTGTGTTGAAATAAAAACAAGTTAATTTAAAAAAAAAAATTATTTTCTGAATTTATGTATAATGTTCTATTTTTATTCATAATTTCTTTGGTGACCTAAAACATTTATCGTAACTAACAATTTTTTAGACATCCTCCTCAGAACTCTGCTGCCAGTGATAATTGCAAGTTATTCACAGTCTTTTTCACTTCTCTTATCAGCAGTTTCCATATATCCATGTCATTTGCTCTAATCTATTTGTTACTCTGAATTCGTATCTGGATAGCACTTTTTAATAGTAATACCTATATTGTAAGCTGCCCGGGCATCCAGACCTGCTTGTCACCTTTTCACTGGTTGCTCTGAATTACCACCCAGCCAGTATAGCGGTTCATGATGCCCACTACCATATCGATGGGTCTAGGATTCGAATCCTGGAGAACATGTGGATGTTATAAGTGTATAATGTCTGTGCAGAAAGAGGCACTCGATATAAATGGCGAGCTAAAAGTTTTCGCCAGAGGTTTTTAGGTGGAAGAATCTTTGATCACCCTGTGTTTTCTTCTTCAAAACTGGGCTGGAAGCTTGACAGTTAATTTGGTTCAGCAATACCTCAATCACCTGTGGTATCAGAGAGGTTCTGCCTAGCTTCATCCTTAACCTTTTATGTTGAATTAGCTGTCCTATAGTGGTTAGTGACGCTTACTGCTATACCAATGTGCCTGGGTTCGAATCACGGAGAAGCCATGGATGGTTATAAGTGTATAGTGTTTGTGGTAAGGGGGCATTAAAATGAATGCCAAGCCAAAAGTCTCTTTGAGTAATTGGTGGTAGAAGAAAAGTGGTGATAGACTTTTTGAGCTGCCACCAAGGATATTCTCCATAAATATTGGGGTAGAACTTAGCAGTTAGCAAGGGTTGGTGATACCTAAGCAGTGGTCTCAAGCTTATGGCCCATGGGCTGCATGCGACCCCCAAAGAAATTTTATGCAGTCTGTGAATACATTTCAATAATATATTTGTTGCAAAGATATGAAGCTTTTAGATATTTGAAGTCAAGAGCTTACATTTTTTTTTTACCATTAAAAATGAACACTATTAACACACCATAAAAATCTCTAAACAGTGTTAATTAATTTATAGTGCGATATAAATCTTATTCAAAGATTTGAAGATATAGGTTTTATTAAATTTTATTCGTACTTGTCAAAAATAAATGAGCTCAGTTATGAATTTTTGCACTAAGAATACTTAGTATGTTTGGGAATACATTTATATGTGAACATCTTTTATTCACAGTTGATAAGTAATCTACAATGCGCAATGAAAATATTTCTCTGCAAACTGTATCAGAATTGAAATGCTGTCAAGTGTCAAGCTGTAGAAAGAAATAAAGAAGTTTATAATTATTTGCATGCACACTTTTGAGTTTTTATTTATGCGTCAAAGGAAAGTTTAATAAGAGAAAGAGACTAAGTTTTCACTATTTATTCTCAAGTTTAGTCCTACTTGAAAAAATCTCTTTGAAACTTAGTTTTTTTATAATTTGTTTATTTTTAGTTTAAAGTAAGTTATATAATGATTAATTAAACATGTTAGAAGTATTTGAAATAAATGTCAATGTGAAAAAATTTAATATTTAGCTGGCAATGTAAGGTGTAATGAACAAAAACTTCGTACAAGTACCCTTTAGATTTCATATAGAAAATAAGTATAAATATGATTTTTTTCCCTTTGGGATATTGTTCTTATTGTTTATGTACGTTTTGATAAAATTTTAAATTTATTTTAAGTATTTTTTATTTTGTTGAAAGGAAAATAAATTCTGGACCATCAGCTGCTTTTAGATCATACATTCGGACCGAGCAGTAAAGTCGCTGAACACTGGTAGTTCGGTCCGAGGTTCGAATCCCACGGATGGGCAGGCTGCATTTTCTTGATTTTCCCCATGTGTAACGTTTATATGAACCAGTTTACCTAAGAAAGTCCTCCATGAAGGCATCCCTCCTCTTAGGCAGATAGTCCTCGAGGCTTTGCCGTAATCACCTAAACCAAACCAAATACTCTGCAATTTGAGTTTTCAGGAACGCACAGGTGCCAGCCTTGCTTCAATCTACTACCTATCTTGCTAATGTGTGTGCCTAAACTGCCTGCATCAAAGCGTCAGTGCATAAATATAGCCGACCTTTCTTCAACAATCTTATCCATTTCAACTCATTTCGCATTTTTATGTCTCTCATTACAATGTCATCATGCACTTCACTAGCAATGCATACCCATAACTTTCCCTTTTCTTGCTGTTATTGAGAACCGGATGCCTGACATTATTTGATGCTCGAATTTCTTAAATATTTTCGTCTCACACTACATAACGTACAGAATGACGCCGTGAATGCAAGTGATGTATGAACCTGCGCTAAGAATGCTGGGAATGTTCACACACAAAGTTTGAAATGGACCTTACTTATTGTCTGTTACTTTAAAACGGAAACTTCAGGGTCATTTCTCCCAACCCGGTTTTCCTTGTAGCCATGAAAACTACAGCTGCAGCAGATGGTTCGAGACGCTTAACTTTTTCTCTGCTCTATTTCTGCTTAGGGTTTTTCGCTTCGTGAAAAGCGCGCGAATGACGTTTGACTTGGAACTACAGTTCCAAATGAAGTAGAGAAAATAAAGACGTGTTACATGCTCCACAATAAATATAAAGAGCGTGTAATATTTATTTTCATTATGAAAAATTCGTGCATATTTCTAGCAGCATAATTTACAGTTTTTCTGACACTTTTTAGGAACAGGATCGGTATTCGAAATGCTTGACAGCTGGGCAGCTGAAGAGTACATGCCACCTTTAGACGAATGCATTTTGTCACACTCATTTTTCCAATCCAAATGAAATAATGTTACAAAAAGTGTCTTGATTCATTTTAAAATAAATGCCTTCAATATAATAATGTTGCAAACTTTAAAGGAGTATAGATTTATGTGTAGTTAAAAACGTGGAAATAACGAAGGTAATTCTAATCTATAATAATAAGATAATTTGTCTATGAATGTATGCATGTATCGCATAGAGCAATAATGTACAGACCGAAAGCTAAGAAATTTAGCACGCAGATTGCCCAAACGGTAATGTATGCACCTCGAAATGAGTTTTTCAAAATTCTTTTTATCCCAGAAGGACTGTTAATTTCGTTTTGGCGTTTTGCATTGAAAACTTTAAAAGGCTGTATCACTTTTCTAATTGCTGCCACCAAATATTATCTCCCTGTAGTTGTATTTAAAGAAATTAAATAATGAAGAATCTGCATAAATTTATATATATGTTTCTCGCATTGTGAAAAACAACTGTATCTAGAGCCATCAAATTTTGAATAACTTATCCTCCACTAAAATATGGGCATCTGGAAGCCCTAATTTTAAATTTGTTTTTATTATCTGTTTCATATGTTTTAAAACTTCGACGAATTTTTGGTTAACAAACTCAACGATTTCAAAGCGAGCAATGGCAACATTGTACTGGAGGGGGGGGGGGAATACCATTTTTATCTCCAGCGCGTGAGACTGTGTATTGGGAATTCTGAAGATATACTGTTTTTAAATTATTTTATGATAATATTGCTGTTGAATTGAATTTTATGGTTTAGGTGCGAAGAACATGATATTTAATAAATAAAGGTAACACACAAAACGTTTAAAAAAAAAGCCCCTTTAGGGTGTAATATAAAATCTGAAAACTTTCAATTTTTTAACTAAATTTTAAACAGTTTTTCGGGGGTTCTTCGTGGATATCTTTATTCAAAGGCCGAACTAACTAGTATTTCAGTGTTTGCACCGTCAGAAAGCGGAAAAAATCTTTTAAATGAATTGCAAATTCATTCCTAGATATATATATATTTTTTAAAACCACTGCACGCGTTACAGCGTTGTCGTTATTTTAAAATTTTAACATCCAAAAATGTGTGTGTATCTTTCTTTGAAAATCTAAGCATTTCATGGATTGTAAAACAAACTCTCTACCTCTTCTAGAACAATAATAATTATTAATTTAGCAATTGTTTATATTTTTCATCTAAAATTTCGAGGTAATATCTGGTAAAATGTGATCTGCATCAGCTGTCTACAAATATATACATAGCATATTCCTAATACTGTTACGGATTTCGTATTTATTTAGAATTATAATTAAAATTGTTTTATTTTCCCGTGTAACGCAGACGAATTTGAAGAGAAAGCTGCGTCGGAAAAGTAAAAATACAAGAGCGCGTGGATTTAATATTTAATAAATTATCTCGTAATTGCTGACTCATCGAGAAAATATGTAAATAGATTTTACCAGAATGTTCTCGCGAATAATTAAAAAGCTTATAAAAGGCGAATTAAAACACCTCAGCTGAGTTGCTGTTTTTTAAAGCGAACTATTTATTTACGTAATGCTGTTATTGATCGTAGCGAATTCGCTGTGAGATTGTATTAACTTTCTCTGTTTTGAATTGAGTTTTGTTTTGAGATACTCTGATATTGTACGAATATCGCTGAGGAAATATTTCAGTATTTTATTTTATTTCTTGCGAAAAGAATAAATTTTATTAACATTTTAACGCCTTGTGCATTCAATCCATTACGAACCTGTATGCACGCAGCAATTTTTGGTATCAGAAGTAGAAGTTGAATGGCAATCACGAGAGGGATAGAGGAACAATTGAGACAGCTCGTCACTGCTTTTGCTGCATTCCAAAAAAAGATAGAAGCTGGCCAAGCATCATTTAAAGAAGACATGAAAGATTCTGTTGGGGAAGAAATGAAATGCGTTAAAGAGGAGATGAAAGCTGGTGAAGAATCAGTTAAACAAGAAATGAAATTAGGTCAAGAGAAAGGGAAAAAAGAAATTACCTGCGTAATTGAAAACAAATTCGAGGCCATGAAAGGTAGAATAGACTCGGTCGAAAGTAAGGTTGGCGAAAGAGTTTCTTCTGTTAAAGAACAAATAGAAGTGTTTTTTAGTAGTTTTTGTTGTGAAATAGTTTCTACTGTGAAGGAACGAACTGAATAAGAGTTTCTGCCTTCCAACACCAAATCAAACAACAGATTGATGAGAGGGTTTCTGCAATTGCCAAAGAAGTTGATAATTTAAAGAAACTCGTAGCGACGACAGGGAGCAATAGTGATGGTTTTAAATTCTTACCCATGCCTTGCTCATCCCTCACTGAAGCTATCTACGTATGATGGGAAGACCTCTTGGCAAGTTTATAAGATACAATTTTCAATAGTGACGGAAGCAAACGGATGCTATTCCCAAGCTAAGGCCTGTTATCTCGCCGCTGCTCTAGGAGCAGATGCAGCGGATATCCTGCAGACTCTTTCCAAAAACCATAGGCTGACTTCGAAGCTGTATCCGACGCACTGGAGGTGCGCTTTGGCAAGAAATGTTTGAAAGACTACAGCAAGCTTTAATGAACGTCCCGTCAACAGAAGCCCACAGAAACACTCCAGGAGCTCGCCGCGGATGTTGAAAGGCGGTCTCACTTCGCCTTTACGGAGTGTCCGAGAGAAACAAGAGAAATCCTGTCCTTGCAGTACTTCATCGACGGCATCCGGGATCCTGAAATACAGAAAGCCCTTCGTATGACTGATGTGAAGGACTTAAAAAGTGCTTTGGTGTATCCCATAAAATTCGAGGCAGCCCAGCAAGCAACTCACAGAGACCGACACTCAATCATAGCTGCGCAAGTTCAGAGCCAGCGGATCAAATGGCTGCTCGACTAGATGATCTAACAAGACAAGTCAGTGCCTTCAGACGGAATAAGAGTGACAAGAAACCGAACCTTAAGTCCTGGAACTGCGGTGCTGAAGGTCACATACGAAGAAACTGCAGAACACCCCAGGGCATGAATGTTAAGACCACGCCCATCAGGAAGGAGGGAAACTAATTTGTAGACATCTCGCAGGACGGGGGTTACCAGAAAATGAAAAACTCCAGTTTAAAGCGCTTCAGATTTCTGCAGTGACTAGTGGCAGTAATGGACTTTTCATCATGGGGCACATCAATGGAGTTCCCTGCAATATGACGATCGACACGGAAGCCAACGTTACCATCATCCGAAAAGATTTGGTTCAACAACTCGAGGGTAAAATTATCTAGACGCCGCCCTGCGTTACCCTCCAGACTGTGTCAGGGGAGAAGATCGACATCAATGGAAAATTAAACGTTAATATCACGTTTGGAAGTGCCGCTTACCGTCACACGGCGTATGTGGCCGATATCACAGACCCTTGCGTACTCGTATTGGACATTCTAAGAAAATACAATTTTTTCTTGGATTTTAAAAATAAGAAACTGCATTCTGCCTCTGAGGACATAGCCTTATTCGGGATTAATGATGAAGGAGTGAAATTTATCCAAAAAATCATAACTCATGACGATATCACAGTATCGGCAAGAACAGGAATTTTACTTCCTGGATCCATAGCCGAAAATAGAAATTTCCGCTACGGCGTCATAGAATATCCCAAGAACTGTAATAGCCCGAAAGGAGTACTAATAGCCTCAGCACTCGTCAATCTATCGAGACCCGTTATCCCGTTGAGAGTTGCCAATGTCACTAAGAAGGCGAGAGTTATTAAGAAAGGTAAAGTGGTTGCAGCGTGTACTCCAATAACCAGCGTTAAAAGAAACAGTAACATCCCAGAATCCGTGTCTTCAGAGAGCATTATATCGGAGTTATTTCAGAATGCGCAATTAAACGGCGAAGAGAGGAATGCTGCCGAACGGGTCATTCAAGATCTTCAAGATGTTTTCTTCCGCTCATCTTCTGACGTAGGTCGAACCAGTTTGACATATCTTAGAATTGATACCGGGGATCACATACTAATTAAGCAACATTCAAGACGTCCACCGATTGCTAAACATGAAAAGGTACGAAGGCTTTTAAAGGACATGCAAGAAAGCCATGCCATCGGGGCTCCAGCAAGTCCATGGCATCTCCCATCGTCCTCGTCAGGAAGAAAGACGGTTCAACAAGATTTTGCGTTGACTATCGCCGGTTGAACGAGGTTACGAAGAAACACAATTACCCTCTTCTTAGAATTGGCTCACTCTTTCTGGAAGCAAGTGTTCTTAACACTTGATTTAAAGAGTGGGTATTGGCAGGTGGAAATACATCCTGATGATCGATCGAGAAAAGAGGGCATTTACTATTGGACAAGGACGTTGGCCATTCAAGGTGGTGCCGTTTGGATTATGTAATGCGTCGGCTACATTCGAACGCTTAATGTAGACTGTTTTGAAAGGTCTTTCCTGCGAAGCCTGTCTGTTATACCTGGATGACATCATCCTCATCGGGAAGAGTTTCGAAGAACATTTGGAAAATCTTAGAAAGGTACTTCGGAAACTGAAAGAAGCAAATCTAAAGTTAAGTCCCTCTAAATGCAAATTCACAGAGGAAGTGACTTACCTCGGACATGTCATGTCTGCTGAAGGTGTGGGCACGGCTTCTGAAAAAGTGTCAGCAGTTA
Source organism: Stegodyphus mimosarum (assembly GCA_000611955.2). NCBI lineage: Eukaryota > Metazoa > Arthropoda > Arachnida > Araneae > Eresidae > Stegodyphus > Stegodyphus mimosarum. The sequence goes on along the minus strand of KK117843.1, from coordinate 614,592 downwards.
AAGACTGGAGACGTCCGGCAAATGTGCATCAGCTGAGAAGCTTAATATGGCTTTGTACCTACTATAGGAGATTTGTGAAGGATTTTTCTTCCATCTCAAGACCCCTTCGCAAGCTGTCAGAGAGAAAGCAAAAGTTCTTGTAGACAAAAGAATGTAAGGATGCGTTTAAGAACCTGAACGAAGCTTTAACATCGGCTCCAATGTTGACCTATTCTCAGCTCGATAGACCATTTATTCTCCCCACGGATGCGAGTAATGAGAGTGTCGGCGCTGTTTTGTCGTAAAAAAATAGAGGGTCAAGAACGTGTAGTGGCTTACTGGAGCAAGTGCCTATCTAAACCGGAGAGGAATCACTCTGTCACCAGGAAAGAGTTGCTCGCCATAGTCAAAGCCGTAGAACATTTTCATCATTATCCTGAGGGTCAGATAGCCAGATGGATACAAAGACTTCAGGAATATAACATCACTATCCGTCATCGCAAGGGATCATCGCACGGAAACGCTGACACCTTGTCTAGAAGACCTTGCGCAGAAAACTGCCGATTTTGTTCCGGGGTTGAAGCTACATACCAGCTGCTTAATCCGGTCACATGACAAATTACAACATCAACATCAGCTGATCCAGACCCATGGAGTGACAAAGAAGTCAGGAAAGACCAGCTGGAAGACCGTGACATTAAACCCATAACTGATTTAAGAGAGACCTCAAACTGAAAACCTACCTGGCAGGACATTTCGAGCTATAGTCCCACGACAAGACAATATTACGTTCTCTGGAATTCACTCCAAATTCGAAACGGCATCTTGTATCGAAAATTCGAATCGGATCATAGGAAGTTTTTCCGATGGGAACTGATACTTCTAATTTCCCGAATTCCAGATGTCCTTAAAGAACTATATAGCAGCCCTGCGGGAGGTCACTTCGGAATAATGAAGACCTTGCAGAGAGATTGTGAACGTTTCTACTGGAATAATGCAAAGGATGATGTGCAAAAGTGATGCCAATCTTGCGATGCTTGTAAAGGTCAGAAAGGACCGAAGAAACGCAGCCGAGGGAAGCTGCAATGTTACAATGTAGGAGCACCTTTTGAACGTATCGCCTTTGACATCTTAGGACTTCTGCCACGAACTGCTGATGGCAGCAAATACATCCTCGTTGTCATTGATTAGTTCACCAAGTGGCCTGAAGCGTATCCTATTCCTGATCAAGAGGCTGTCACAGTAGCAGAAATGATGATACAGCACTGGATTTTCAGGTTTGGAGTGTTTCTTCAGTTACATTCAGATCACGGACGGAATTTTACCTCTGCAGGAATCAAAGAACTCTGAAAGCTACTCGGCATTGACAAAACGCAAACGACGTCTTTACATCCCCAGTCGGACGGCATGGTGGAGAAGTTTAATCGAACTATCGTTAATAACCTGTCATTAGTGGTTTCCAGGAATCAGCAGTACTGGGACAAGAAGTTACCACTGTTTCTACTGGCTTACTGCAGTGCTGTCTACGAGACTACCGGCTATTACCCATCTCAGATGCTCTTGTGATCGTGACCTTCATCTGCCTTGTGATCTTTTGTTTGGTTGCCCTCCAGTTGCGCCTTCATCGCCTGAGGAATACGTTCAAGATCTCCAGGCCCGGTTTGCAGTGATGCACAATTTTGCACGAGAGCGAGTCAACTTGGCGACGGAGAAGATGAAGACCTGATATGACACCAGAGCTACTGGACATAGTTTCAACGAGGGAGACAAGGTGTGGTTGTGGAATCCGACTCGACGCAAAGGACTCTGTCCGAAACTACAGTCACCTTGGGATGGTCCGTACACAGTCCTAAAGAGGCTGAACGACGTCATGGTTCGGATTCGTAAGTCATCGAATTCTAAAGTCGTTCATTACGACAGGTTAACTCCTTACTATGGTCATAGCTCGTAGTGTATATAATTGTAAATAGTAATGTAAATAGTATAAGACCATGGTCCTTTTTGTATTTAGTTTATTTGATAGTATTTGATTTAGTGTTTGATAGTATTTGATTTGTATTTAATATTTAATAGTATTTGATATGTATTTGGTGTTTGATAGTATTTGATTTTCTGAAGGTTACTTATCGCAATTACTGTTTATTTTGTTATTGTAATGTAATTTTTTTTTATTATTGCATTGATGCCTTAGTTGTAAGTTTGGCTTCCTGTCCAGAGACTGTACTGTCCGTGATGTGCAGTCCTTTGAAAGTGGGGCAGTGTTACGGATTTCGTATTTATTTAGCTATTCATTTAGAATTGTAATTAAAATTGTTTTATTTTCCCGTACAACGCAGACGAATTTGAAGAGAAAGCTAGGACCTTTCTTGAAAGAAGAGAAAAGCTAGGAAGAGAAAGCTTCTTGATTTGAAGAGAAAGCTAGGAAAGTAAAAAAAAAGTCTTAAAAATACGCGTGCATTTAATATTTATTAAATAAATATCTCGTAATTGCTGTTGCCATCCAGAAAAATTGAGAAAATGTATAAATAGATTTTACCAGAATGTTCTCGTGAATAATTAAAAAGCTTATAAAAGCCGAATTAAAACACCTCAGCTCAATTGCTGTTATTTTAAGAGACTTTGTTTACTTAATGCTGTTACTGATTACAGTGAATTCGCTGTGAGATTGAATTAGTTTCTCTGTTTTGAATTGAGTTCTGTTTAACGTTTGAGATATTGTGATATTGTACGAATATCCCTGAGGAAATATTTCAGGATTTTGTTTTATTTCCTGAGAAAAGAATAAATTTTATTAACTTTTTAACGACTTGCGCATTCTATCGGTTACGAACCCGTACGCACGCAACAATACAAATAAAAATTAACCTCCATTTCTGCTCTGCTTAATACTACAGGTGGGACAAATACTAGATGTTCTCGAATCTGAATGATTCCAAAAAGTTATTGAATCTGACGAATCTTTCATGTTAGAGCAATAATAATGAAGTGGGAAAAAATTTGTATTAAAATTCATTAATGAAGACAAATTTGAAATCTGCTTTTAAAGAAAAAATTAAGAATACAGTTTTAAAACTATACTTCTAGTTATGATGACAATGTAAAAATTTGTAC
>KK117843.1:532852-611476 GCA_000611955.2 Stegodyphus mimosarum | reverse complement strand
TTAAAAAAAAAAAAAAAAAAAAAAGTGATCTTTCAGATTTTTAGAATTTTCCACAATATGTTTAATATAAGGCAAATGTACTCACAGTAGGATATTTAGATGGATAAAACTAAGCTTAGAACATTAAATTCTCTCCAGAAAATTAAATAAAATCTTGTTGTTAAGTGAAAAGTTATTTAGTTTAATAATTTATCAAAGTTCTAAATTCTGATATCTTTATGATTAGAATTATGTATATTTTGGCAAACTACTCAGAAAAAAAAAAGAAAAGAAGAAGAATAAGTCTGCGAAAGAGGGAAGGATACGTGGAGGAATTTTTAAGCGAAACTGTCTCAAACTCGTATTGGAAAAACCCCACGCAGCGAGCCTCTTCGTCGGTATCTGAACTCGGATCGAGCTACCAGTGTTTAAATTTTTTTTATTGCTCGATGCTCGACCGTTGATGAAATGTCTCTTTAAGGAGATATTGGTGATCGAAGTGTAACTGAAATGTAACAACTGGGTTCTTATTTTAATAAACGCTTTTTATTTCACCTCAGTTAAAATAATCTTTCCAAGTTTTTCGACTTGAAGGGTTAAACGTTTTTTTAATTTACAACTCAAAAGATTTGAATGATGAAAAAAATGCAAACATTCGAATTTTAAAATTTCTTATTATAATGTATATCTGTATATTTATACTATTGGGTTTACCAGTGTCTTATAAGTGTATAAATAAGCATACATTATTCTGCAGTTCTGAATTATACAGAGGCTGTTCGCACATTTTTTAGACGATTTTGGTAAGCGGTAATAAAAACTCGTTTGCTGCAAAAGAAGTAATTGCAATTGTACTATGTTTTTAAAAGTCAAAATTATCGTCTGTGGCTTGAAAGTTTTGTTTTTATTCAAAATGGCGAATTTAACAAAGCAGTGGTTCGAAGGCTGCAGTTACGCTCTTTCCGAAGAGAAATATGCATACTCCGTTATCCAAAAACGATGTGAGAGTCATTGTTTTGTGATATCTAAAACGTCGATAGGTAATATCATCAACAAGAAAGGAAAAAAAAAGTCAAATTGGAGCCTCAAGTGAGACAAAAATTCCAAACAAGTATCCAAGGAGAAAACGGACATCTTCAACTATTGCAAAGGTACGTTGTTTAATGTTAAAAGAAAATCCTCCTAGTCAAAGGACAGTTGCAAAATCATTAAAATGCTCGGTGTCCACTGTAAACAAAATGATAAATGTTGCTTTAAATCTTTAAAAAGCGAAAAAACGCAATGTGCATCGTCTTCTTCCAAAGCATATCGCTCAACACAGGACACGCTGCAGAATTCTATATGAGAAACACTTATCCAAAGAAAAATGGAAAACAATTGTCACAGTAGATGAAGCATGGGTGTATTAAAATGATTGTAACAAAAAAAGAGCCATTTATTATCATAAAAGGGGAGAAAAAAATTAAAGTACATGGTTCAAAGAATCGAAAGAAAGTTTTTCTAAGGGATTCATAATTGTTACTGGTTTTTCTTATAATGGCAAGTTAAAAATAAAGAGAGTGCAAAAAATGTCAAGATTAACTCCAAATACTATCAGGAACATAATTTATCGCCAATTTTTCTGAATGAAATACCGTCGCTTTACCCACAGTGCCATCCATCTGTGAGACTCCATCAGGACAAAGCTAGCAGTCACACATCAAAATCCACTGTAAATTTCCTAAAAGAAATGGAACAAAAAACTGGTATCAAGGCCATACTCTTCACTGATATCCCTACTAAATCTCCCGATGTGTCACCTATGGATTTTTGTGCTTTCGGACTTTTAAAAACTGCATTATCCAAACGTTGTCCCAAAACCCTAACAGGACTCTGGAAAGCTGTTCGGGAGGAATGGGATAGAATACCTCTTTTGACACTTCAAAAGGCATTATTATCCGGGAAATTGTGATGTCGAAAGATAGTTCAGAATAAGGAATGCCAAACAGAACATTTAAAACACAAGAATTTTATGTAATTTAGTTTTGTGAATACAATATACATCGTCTAAAAAATGTGCGAACAGCCTCTGTACATTCGTTTGCATATTGAAACGCGTTGTGTTTCCTTTTAAAGTTTTACTGACATGATTTATTATTTATTTTGTTTTGAATGTAAATTTTTGATGTTTCTGAAAGGTTGTCTGCCTTTGCAACTTCTCTCTAATCAATCAATCATTCCGTTTTGATGCGGTGTGGCGTTTTGCGTCTGATGTCTATTCTGGTGTCCATTCGTAAGATTTGTTTATGCTTTTCCGTTTCCTGGTTTTTATGAGACTGTGATTGAAAGTGACATTTCCGGAGCTATTCTGTTCTCGGGATCGGTTGCATCAGAATGTTCTTGTATCTCCCACAGTTATATTTTGCAGTTTAGTTAGTACCTCTAAAGAGTCACAGTCTCAGGTATGTAGTTTCCCGCCTAGCTTTGTAAATTCTTATATGATTATCAAAAGTCTGTCTCTGTTGTGCATTTCTTTGCCTAGTTATCTCAAAATGTAAGGCTCTAAAACGAAAAAAAAAAAAAATATTTTTTACATGTTTTTTTACTTAATAACATTACTAAGTAAGATATATGTAAGTAGCTGATTTTTTATCTTGTTGAAAGTGAATGCGAAAGCGGCGAAAAATCCAAACCCAACTTCTTTTATAAAATATTAAAGCTACAGTCATTTTTCATTCATTTTGGAATTTTGTAAATGTCTTGCATTTGATAAAAGTGTATATACATATACAAATAGATTTGTTATGCTAATAGCTCAGATTTTACGCTGTCCTGTGCAAAAATATTCAAATATATTTTAAGGAATTCTGTAACCTAAAAATTTCTGTAATATAATTTCCATCATTTGTTTTTTAGACCAGAAGGGCTTTTAATTTCGTTTTGGCATTTTGCATCGATCTGCGTTGATTCACTTTTCAAACTCTTACCACCAAATATTACAGCCCTGTATTGTATTTACGAAATTAAATAATGACGAATCTTCATAAATATATATATGTTTCTCGCATCGTGATAAAACAACGGTACCTAGAGCCATCAAATTTTGAATAACGTAAACCTCCACCGAATATGGGCATCTGAAAGCCCTAATTTGGAATTTGGTATTTGTTTTATTATCTGTGTCAAATTTTGTCAGACATTAAAAGAATTTTTGATTAACAAACTCAACGATTTCAAAACGAGGAATGGCAACACTGTACGGGAAAAAAAAAATTATCTCCAGCGCGCGAGACTGTGTATGGGAAATTCTAAAGGTATGCTCAGTTTAAAATTATTTTGAGATAGTGCCGTTGAATTGAATTGCATGGTTTAAGTGCGAAGAACGTGATATTTAATAAATAAAGGTAATGCACAAAATGTTAGAAAAAACGCCCCTTTGAACGTCAAGTAAAATGTGAAAGCTTTCAAATTTTTTTTATTTATTATTTCCTTTAAATTTTGAGCAGGAATCATAGTTCGGTCTCTATATGTATTGGGTCATTATGTGCTTTTTTTAATTAAGCACCGAAAATTTGAACATAAAAGTGTAATGGTAATCAGAATTTTACAAGTGTTGAAGAATGAGTCAGACGTTTCCTGTAAGAAGTTTGTTTAAACGCATAAGAAAAAATAAAATATGAACGCTTTCAGATTTTATATTACGCCCAAACGGACGGTTTTTTCAGTTACACACACAGACACGTTTCAAGAGCATTTAGTCTAACGCCACATTGGGCTAAAAATATTTAAAAATAGTATATTTTTAGAATTTGCGATAGGCAGTCTGGCGATGGAGATAAAAACGTTTTATTCTTTACAGTGCTGCCACTGCTCGCTTCGAAATTGTTGAGTTTTTAAATAAAAATTTCGTTTAAAATTTTACAAAATATGATATACACAATAAAACAAATTCTTAATTCCAGCTTCCAGGCGCCCGTTTTTGGGTAGAGTTCAAAATTGATAACTCTAAGTAGCCCCCCCCCCAAAAAAATGCAATAAACACACGTACGTTCGTGTATATTCTTCCTTATTTAGTTTCTTTAAATATAATGCAGAACGATAATATGTGGTGGCGAGAATTTGAAAGAAGATTCGGACCTTTAAAGTGATTTAATGCAAAATGCCGTTTCGAAACTAATAACCCTTCTGGGTTAACGTCCATTTGGGCTAAAAATGGGTAACATGAGAGACATACAAAAAATTGAGCAGTAAAATACAGTCCACAATTATAACCATTATAATCACAATTGAACTAACTGCTAAACTTAAATTGCTCTAGCTTGAGCACTAAAAATTCCGGTTATTGCTAAGAATACTGATTATTTGCGATCAAGTAGTAAATTACCAACCGAATGGGAACGGAGACATTAGAAGAAGGAGAGATCAGTTGTGAGGAAAACGTAGGGTTCGATAAAACATCTAATTTCTTTCATTCTGTTTTATAGAGAAAACTATAGAAAAATTTCTTTGAAAGATTACAATTTTGTACTATGAAAATGGGTTATTGACAGATGAAATGTAAGTCAAATACACCTTTTTTAAAAGGCATGGGAGTGGAAAGACACATATTTGTTGCATCAACGAATTGTGTTGTAAATATTAAGTTTTGTATTTCGAATGCTATGTTACATGAATATGAAGTATCTGAGAATTAGTCTTAACTAAAATGGCTTCCAACATTTTCACATCAAAGGACCATTTTCTAAATTACAAACACGGGTCGCTGCTTTTTGGTTAATTTTTTAATGTCATGTAAACATTTAATTGTTTTTAACTCTGTATTCACAGATAAATAAGTGTTATGTATGTGTATATATGTATGCACGTATGTATGTAATATGTATACACGCATAGCATTAAATTATATTTACATAAATAAAGAGTAATTTAATACAGTTGAGTGATAAAGGGTGATAAAATATTCTACTAATTCTAATTCTACTAATTATTCTAATTCGCTTCCTAGATTTTTATCAGCTTCATCGTATTTCTTAAAGAGAATCTCAATGCTGATTCGATTACAAAGAGGTTTCTGTATCTTGTTTTTACTGCACTGAATTATATTTATAGAATTATTTCACAAGATTATAAGTTAGGTCCTTTTCTCATTATTCTCCAAGCATTTAAATTTTAAAAAAATCGGCACATTAATAGAGATCACTAGACTAAGGTATTTGGTAGAGGACAGATTAATGAGCTTATAAATTTCAGTTTTCATTGAGTAAAAATTAATTGATATGCATGCTATATAAAAAAGGAAGCATTCAAACACAATTTTTCCTATTTTCGCAGTCAATTATTTTCTTAAATTTTCGAATAATTCATATTTAAATATTCCAACGTATTACAACTATAACTACCTGAAAATGCAATTTTTATTGATTTTAATTGTCATTTTAGCAGCTGATTACCATTTCTGAGAATTCGTTTTCTTTTATAGTACGCTTACATTATACATTACTAATACTCGTCACTTGCAACTTTTAATATCTCTGGGAAAAAATCAACATAAGAATCCAGAAAATAATTCTGAATGATACTAAACAATAATAATTTTAGTACCATTGGCATTATAAGCATTGTCATGTCTCAGTGCTTCAAAAAAACCCCCATTGTTTAAAGGTTGGAATAACATTATGCTGATGTCCTGGCCTAAAAGGAAAAGCTGCGAGTCAAAATTAAGGAGTTGCTAATAGGAAGCCTGAATTAAAAAGTAGTTAGTAGTTAGAAAAAATGTTTAATCAATACTTAATATTATTCTTGTATTAATGCTTAAAAAAATCAATCAATTAGGAGTTCATTTTAAATAACGTTTTGTTAGCACCTAATATTAACATACAGAAAAAGATCAAAACAGAAAAATGGACTTGCAGCTTGAGTTCAAACAATTACAGCTCACTTCTGCAGTTCGCGTGCCTTGAACAGAATATTTTCTCTATATCGTTGGTAAGGGGCGTTGCCGAAGATATTCATTTGTTACAGTCCCGCCCGGTTACGAAGACGTCTCGGTGAGTAGCCAGAGGAAGAATTGTGTGGTTGGTTATTTGCGAAGCATTCTTAGAAATATTCTTTCTTGGTCTTCCTCTTTTCTTGGATAAACTGGCTCAGTTTCATTGGAGATTTCTTTAAATGGTCGGAGGGTAGACTTGTGATACGTTTCAAGAGGCACGTTTGGATCTTCAATATCCAGCTATTTCATAGCTCACAGGAGAATGTCTTTTTAATATTATGTAAGGACCATCTCGTCAGGGTGCTAATTTTGAGGACCATTTTTTTGGTCTTATTGCTAATATGGTGTGAGGTTACCCATACTTTGTCTCCGGCTGAGTACTGAATTCCACAAGGCCGGTTCTGGTCTCCGTACATCTTTCTTTGGTCTTGCTTTAGTTCGACGAGATTTTTAATTTCGGTTGAAATATTTGCAAATTTTCGAAGATAAGGAGTGATTTCTTTAACAAAATTGTCATTTTCGATTATTGGTTTAATGTCATGCTTTACGTCATCTGAGTTCCTTTCCAAATTGGAGAAAGGCTGCGCTGCGTGATGTCGTGTCACATTTCGTGGTATTCAACACAAATCAGATTGTTGGTAGTTTTTCAAACCATGTAGTATGATCGTTACTGACAAGAATTGCCAGCCTTTGCTTCAAATCCTTATTCTTGTTTTCCACAGGCTTTGAGTGAGGGCAATAAACAGGCGTTAACAGTTGAGTTATGTCGAGCAAATAATAAACTTGTTCTAAAACAACACTAATAAATTGCATGGCATTGTCGCTGATAAGTCGACGTGGAAACCTATAGCGAAGAAACACCTCTTCTAAAAGACATATAGCACACTTTTTGGCAATGGCGTTTTTCAAGGCAAAAAGTTACCCCACTTCGTACTTGTAATGAAGATTCATTTATGCCCATTCACTGTCTTGGGTAGAGGACCAAAAAGATCCATGGCTAGGGTTTCGAACCTTTGGGAATATATAGGTGTCCTAAAAGTCCAAACGGCTTTTGGTTGCTAGATTTATACCCGTTACATTCCATACGATTACGAACGTACTCTCAGATGTATGTTTGCATTTCTGGAAAGAAATAGCGTAATGCTATAATAAGTACCCTCTGCTCCATAGTGTCCTGCAGTTGGTGTGTCATGGTACTTTTTCAAAACATTCTCTCATTCTTGGATTGGAACAACGAGTTGCGCTTCTTCTGATTCTATGTCTGGGGCATACAGATAAAGAACTCCTTGGGACATAAGATCACCACGGCTTTTCCAGTTTGCGTAGTTTTCATCTTCGGAGCCGCTCTCGAGACAGTCAATGATTTTCTTTAAATCGTTATCCTTTAATTGCTCTGCTCGAATGTCACGTGCTTTTCTGGCGGACAGATCAACAGTTACCGTGCACAAATCACAAGAGAGTTCGCTGTGTTCACAGACAGGGCGAGATAGCATGTCAGCGATAACATTCGACTTTCCTGGTATGTATTTTACCTCTAAATCGTAAGATTGAATTTGAAGAGCCCAGCGTGCAAGTCTAGCGGTTGGTGACTTTATGCTCAACAACCATTTCAGCGTTTGGTGATCCGTCGCTCCTTCCATGTATCCGCGAAACTTTTATAATGCCTATACAGCTGCAAGAGCTTCACTCTGTGTGGTAGAATAGTTTTTGTCGGATGACATTAGCAGCCGACTTGCGTACTGAGTTAAGTGTTCTTCTTGTCCTTTTCCTTGGATAAGGACTGCCCCCATTTGCGTAATTTGAGGCATCCGTTCTGAGAACAAAAAGTTTGGTCTCATCTACCTGTTTTAACACGAGTGGATAAATCAAGCTTTTTTTTTTCAGGAATTGAAATGCAGTTTGTTCTTCCTGTTCCCATTTCCAAGTGGAGTGCTTCTTCGTGAGATTACTCAATGGTCTTGAGATCTCTGCAGAATTAGGAATATAGCGTCGATACCAACTGCAAGTCTGGAGGAAACTCTGTACTTGCTTCACATTCTTTGGTGAGGGAATTTGTTGAATGACTTTGGCAGGGTCTACTTCAATCCCAGAACTTGTGATGTAATGTCCGAGATATTTCACATTAGAACAAGCAAACGACATTTGTTTCGATTGGCATGAAGCTTGAATTAATCGATCATACACTAAGCGCAAGTCTTCGAGATGCTCCTCAAAAGTAGAAGGCATCACAATAATATCGTTGAGATAAGTAAGAGTGTTGACTTTTAATCCATTTTGGAAAATATTCATTAATCTTTGGAAAGTGGCTGGTGCCGTCTTCAATCCAAAAAGCATCCTTGTGAATCTATAGATTCCAAACTGACATAAAAGACAATTTTGTCTTTGTCTGGATGGTGCATCTTAACTTGGTGATACAATAATTTTAAGTCTATGATAGACATGTATCTAGTTTACTTTGCATTATGAAGAAGTTCATCCATACGAGGTAGCGGGTATGGATCAGACTTGGTCACAGAATTCAGTTTCGTGTAGTCAATACATAATCGAAAGTCACTGTTTGTTTGGGAACTAAAACAACCGATGTTGCATGTGGTGAAACGCACTTTTCGATTATGCCTGATGCAAAAAGTGCGTCGATTTCTTTCTTCAAAATCTCCTTTCTTGCTGAAGATAGTCTGTAAGAGGTTGTAGCCATTGGAGGTGAGTCACCTGCATCGATTGTATTCTCAATGTAGGGAATTGGTTTTCCCACCGGAGAGAACGTAGTTTCGTATTTTTTCAATAAGACAGTCAATCGTTTTCGCTGCTTTTCGGTTAGATTTTTACTCTTGTCTGGGCGTAGTAGGCAAGGATTTGTTAACACGTCACAGGATTGGAAATGAACTCTTTCAACAAATGGAAAACATTTATTTGGATTGTCACCAAAAAAACCACGTTTACTCTCGAATGTTTAAAAGTACTCCAGCTTCTTTTAGGAAGTTTTTTCCAAGCAGTGTTCGATTACGTTTAGCATCAGGAAGAGCTATCAGTGTCAAAGGGAAGGTTCGTCCTTCAAGGCCAAGTTTTACACAAGTTGTGTAAACGTCTTTCATTGTTTGGCTGCCATCAGCGAGACCAACAGTGCAAGAGGATTTCTCGAACTTTACCCCATCTTCTTTCAAGATTTGGTACAGTTTTTCGCCAGTGATTGAATGACTTGCTCCACTATCTGCACTAGCTGTGTTATATATTCCACTGATGGAGATATTCATCACTGCAGTTGCCTTAGCGTTGCCTAACTTTTGTATACAAATATTGTCAAAACGAGCTGAGGCTGAACTCCTGGAGTGTTGACAATCTGGGCATTTTGATTTAATAAATCCAACTTTACCAGAACCATAGCATGAGAGGTTTTGGTTTATTTGCTACACTGATATATGTCTTCTTCACTGGCCTGGATTTTGAGATACTACCTTCGGAATTGGAAGTTTTCTTTCAAGTTGGTGAGATTGCTACTTTGCTTTGATAATTATGTAAACGATAGTATGTGTCCAACTTTTCTGCTAATTCTGCAGGCGAGTTAAGTTCGGCCAAATGTCCAAAAAATGATCTCTTATTTCTTGAGAAACTCTCTTTTTCATTTGTTCAGCTATAATGAGCTGCTTCAAATCATCAAATCTTGTAATATTTAATTCTCTAAGCCAATTTTCAAAATGACTGGTCATTTCGAACTACAAATCACGCCAAGTACTTTCTTCTTTCCTCCGATGTAGAGCGAAGAGTTGTCGGAATTTATCAGCGGTTAGCTTATATCTCTTTAGAAGCATTTCCTTTATCTTTTGGTAATCTCTTGATGCCTCTTCTGGCTCACGAGCAATAGATTTTCCAATTTCTGTTGGTAACGATCCCACTAAATGTGGGACCTAAGTTTCTTCTGGAACCTTTAAAAACTTCATTTGTCTCTCAAAAAGATTTAGGAACAAGGCCATGTCGTTATCCTTAGGATCATATTTAGGTAAAATTCTCTCAAGATCGCAACTGGTTTTTTCAACTTCAGCAACAGGACCTACTGTGGTAGAGAGGAGTGTGTTCTGAACTTTAAAGTTGAAGTTTCAAGTGTTCCAATTCATAAGCTCGCTTTTCTTTTTCTTTGGCTAAGTCTTGAGCATTACGTTCTAATTCAGCTTGTTTCTCTTTCTCAAGTCTTTTCTTTTATTATATTAGTAAACGTGTTTGTTACTAATTCTTCATCATAATTATCGGATTTTTCAAGTGGAGTTATTTTAACTGTATCACGTTTAGATTGCCTGCCAGGATAACTCCAGTTGAAGGGCAAGAAGTTTTAAATCTTCTTTTCTCCCCCTACTTAAATAGGACATTCTTTTTTTGCGAAATTTAAACACTGGCTTAAAGTCTCAGTTAAATTTCACACTATGACTGTTAAAGCTTAATATTCTAATTTTATACTTGCTTGAATTTTAAATGTATTTAAATTTGTAAGCGAATTCTACCAATTAGTAAAACGGTAAACAACATTGCAATCTCTCGTACTTGTATTTCATACAGCTTCAGTATTTTCAAAGATTTTTAAGCTTTAGCATTTAGACAAATAAAAAAAAAAAGATTTTTTCAAATTTAAATTCATATTGTGGAACATTTTAATTTTATCATTTTTACAAATTACCTTATTGCTACGTAACGACATAATCCCGTACATACCAGTAAGTAGACAACTTTCATTATTTTCTAAAAAATTTAAACTTTCCATTAGAAAAATATTTTTTATTGCATATGAACATCTTACACAGCTTTCATATCAGTTTCTTAAATTCCTAAATCATATCATACTCTCTGTAGGCATTCTAGAATTCTACACATTAATAAATAACAAAATTTAATTTCCCACAATGAAAGAAAATAAGGTAAGAAAATAAATACTACAAATTTGGAACGCTAAGCAATGCTTCACAACACACACTATCAAGGAACTCATATTATCAAGTGCAATTACGATAGCAAACACTACGTATGAAAATAATGAGGCAAAAGTTACTTATAGGATCAAAGTTTACAGTTTTGCTGCTGTTGAGTAGATCGTCAGACTATTGATATTTATCATAACTCGGAAAGCAATATCAACATATCAAAACCAAACAATTAAAAATACAATTTAAATTTTTTAAAATATGTCTAAAATATAATTTACAATTAAAACAGCAATACATATTTAAAATACACCAACCATATATTAAACTTTGCACATAAAATTACTGCTCGGCATCACACACAGCCTCACTTTGCCCACGTACACAACGATCGGTATTCGTTCGAAAACCATCAAAGAATTGCACAAACTCGGTGTCCATGTACACATAGATCTATTTTCACTTGAAAAAAAATCAGAGAATTGCACAAACTCGGCATTACGCACTACTTTGGCTTTGCCCATGCACACATCGATCTATTTTCACTCAAAAAATCAGAGAATTGCACAAACTCGGCATTGCGCACAACATCGGCATTGCGCACTGCCTTAGTTTTGCCTATATACACATAGATCTATTTTCACTTAAAAACATCAGAGAATTGCACAAACTTCGGCATCGCGCACAACCTCGGCATTGCGCACTACTTTGGCTTTGCTCATGTACACAGCGATCTCTTTTCACTTAAAAAATCAGACATTGAATAAACTCTGCATTGCTCATTTACTCAGAAATCTGCTAAAAAAATCAGAGAACTGCAGAAACTCGCGCATAACCAACTCCATTGATTCGAGTTGTAAAAAAAAAAAAAATGTTTCCAGAAAAATGACACAAAACGAAAATGAAGCTACCAGAATAAAGTAACTACCGAACATCCAAACTGCCATATTTGACAACCACCCGATATTTTACTTAAGTCAATAGTAATAAATAAACTTACCTTCAGTCCTCTTCTTTTGCAGAATATATTGCTGACATCTCACTGAGAAATATATCCATTAACTGGCACGTGCGGATTTCTTCTGTTTGCGTCTCCACATGTACTCAGCCAGATAGGAATCGAATTGTCCTTTTACCTACCGAGAACCACGGAAACTCATTTTAAATGCTTCCCAAGTTCCCTCAGTACTCTGGTATGCGCACCTGTCTCCGGATCTTTAAAACCCAATCTATGATTGACTTTTAGGTGCGCATATCCTTCGGACTTGACACAGTTGTACACTTTCCAGCAATCCTATATAACAGTTGATCCTGGCAGAACATTCTGTTTAATGATTTTCAACAATGACTCAGCACCTCTGCTTTCAACCACTCTAAACACACATTTATCCGTCCCTCTCTCGAGCAACCAAGCACCCATCTCCCTTCGACTCTTTTCCCTCTGTGATAAGTATGATTCTTCTCTCTTTCCTCTATGATATTTGCTTGCCAAATTTACTTTCGTCAATTTCCATAATCACGCCTTCCCCACCCAACATCACATTATCCTTCATACATAACTCCAGGCACAAAAAACTTTTCCAATCTGTCACCGAATACGTAATTCAGATTGTGTAAAATCATTCCCGCACTTACCCAACCACATATAGGTAACTCGCAAAACACCACACATGCTCAATTTACTCTCCACAAACCACGAGTACTTTCGAACAGACCTTGTAATTCGATGCTTACGTTCGCCTCCAATAACTCTACACATCCACTCAAAACCATCTATCTTTCGCTCTACTAGTTTCTTATCGGTTTCACAAATTGGACATTTACACGATCTTGCAACCAAACTTTCCTCCATACACCACTCAATCACGCTTTTTCTACCTTTCCGCTCCAACTGATAAAAAAAAGATCCAGATTCAGATAAACATCCCTTCTGCATAAAGCACTGAATCAGACATACTCATCAATAATCAAAATGTTCTTTAAGCAAAAGAATTCTTTCCTATATTTTGAGCAATTATGGTTATAATTTTTAAATCATGCATTCAATACTTTCAATCGTTTGGTAATGATCGTTTTCAGTCGTTTGGTATCTTAATAATACTCTTTTGAGAGATAACTCGTTGCGTTAAATGCTAACAGTATTACACAACACACAAAAGTAGATTTATAACAAAAAAAATCTCGCGCATAACATTATAAACCTAACATTTCAACTCAGTTAAAATATAATTTTTCTTTAAACATGAAGCTATAGCACACTTGCTTTTAAGAAGAGGCGTAGCTAATATTACGCCATAATAAGACGCGTCCAAGCCTAAGACAAGTAAACAACGTCTAGGCTTGTGTAGCGTCTCCTAGGATTGAACCAATTTCTGTATTAATGTTTAAAAAAATCAATCAATTAGGAGTTAATATTAAACAACGTTTTATTAACAATATAGAAAAAGATCAAAACAGAAAATGGAATTACATAAAATAGTTTTTAAAGTTTAGGGCGTGAGTTCACACAATAACAGCTCAGTTCTGCAGTTCGCGTGCGTGAAACTGAGTATTTTCTCTATATTGTCGGTAGGGGGCGTTGCTGATGATATTCATTTATTACATTCTTAATATTGTCATCTGGATGAAAAGCTAATTCACTATTTGATCAAGTGTATGGCAAACAAATATTTGGCACTTATAAAGGAAAGAAAAGTTAATCAAAATGAGTTATATGTTCGTTTTTCCGACTGTAAAACCATCTTAAGAGATTATAGATTTTATCTTTAAATAAGTCCTATATTATTCAGAACAATGGGAGTCATTATTTTTAACTATAATTCATTAATGCAAGCAAATCCTGTTTTGTTTTCAAATGTTTTTCATTAACTACATTAATAGTGCGAATATTTGTGGAAACTATAGGTGAAAATACAGAGTGTACCAATAAAATGTATACACTCTTTAAATGACAATAACACTAACAATTATAGCACAGAAGATTCAAAAAATGAAAATAATGTGAGCAAATGTAGAAACCAAGCAATTATCGAAAGTGCTCAAATTGTTGGCCATTGTGGTCTATGCACAGCTGATGACGCTCACTGATTGAATCTAAAACGTTCCTAATCATTTCAACTGGTATTTTGGAACATTCTCTTTCAATGGTTGCTCTGAACTCATTCATTGCAGCTGGTATTGCGGCGTAAACATTGTGTTTAGCATACCCCCACAGAAAAAAATCCATGGTGTCAAACCCCGCGAGCGTGGAGGGTACTCGATACTTCCTCTTAGCCTTACCTATCTGTTTGGCAGTTGACCGTCGAGATAGCCCCGTACAGGTGAAGAGGTGCTCCATCCTACTGGAAGTACTATTCTTCATTCCTAAATATCTCTTGGATGCGTGGTATAGCGAATTCTCGTAGCAAGTTGAGGTAATTTACACCATTCACTGTAGCATAAAAAAAGAAAGATCCAATTAAACCAAATGCTGACGAATTCCCCACACTGTAATCCCTGGTAAATTCACATGATGTTCCACTGTCACATGAGGATTGTGACGATTAACTGCAATTGTGACGATTAACTGAACCATTCAACTTGAATGTAGCCTCATCACTCAAAACAATTTCGAAGGGAATCTACTGTCCTCTGCACATTTTGCTTGGTGCCACTCACAAAATTCAAATCTTCTGTCAAAATCATCATTGTCAAAATCTCATTGAGAGCGCGTACTAATCTAGGAATAAAACTCCTTGATTGGGCCTGCTTCAAAATGCGATGGACGCTCGATTTTTGGAATTTATGTCTCACGAGTCGTTTGCCGAATAGATTTTCTTGGCGATTGCTGAAATCTTTCAATGATTTCTCCTTCTCTTGTGGGCTGGTGGATGATCGTAGTCTCCTTATGGACATCCTAAACGGTTCCTTCTTCCTCAAACGTATCCCTCAAGCAAGTAATCGTATTTTCTTTCCTCAAAGTTTAATTTCTTTCCTCAAAGTTTAATCAGCCATTATTTTAAGCAGTCACACCTGAAGAAAGAACAAAAAATGTGTTTGTTATGAACTATCAAAGAGTGTATACATTTTGTTAGGACATTCTGTAGTTATAAATACTTTATTATTAAAGTACTATGTTTATTAAAAAGCTTATTTTTTAATTACCTCAACCTTTGTACTGATGAGCAATGAACTAAAATAATAAGAAAGAAAAAAAAAATAAAATTAATTATTTGCTTGTATTTTGGAAAATTTCCTCATACATGAAAAGTATCTATGATTGTTTCTAAACCACTTACTTATTGAGTTGAAAAAGTATGCCTTGTTGTAATTTGAAAGATAAATTTAGAAGTTTATGCTGAGAGACAGGCAGCAACTCTCAGAACTCGCGATTTGCGGTGGAGAAGAATGGTTAATACCATGGCATCTTAATAGAATGTAATGTGAAACGGAACAGCAAGTGTTATAGACATCTCTAAAAGTCAAAATTGATTTTCACTGTCGAATAAAATTTATGACACTGAGGAATTACTTAAAAGGCATTTCTGAGTTTCAAAGACTTTAGAAAGCGCCCATTCACATTTTATCCAGGCTTAGGACTGGCAGATTAAATGCAAGTTTAATAAATGGGCTTCACTACAGCTTACCACTGTGTGTAAGCATTTTTGCGGTTTTTCTTAAGTGTAATGTAAATATGAGCCTATTTTGCCTGGAAAAATCTCCACGAAAGCTTGCCTTTGTCAGCCGACCCTCACATTCTCTGCCATATTCACTTAAATAAACGCACAAAATCTCCTTATTCGTAAATGATTAAGTAATTAATTTCATGTTAGATGGTACGAAGCTTTTAAAAAACTAGGATACTTTTCATAAACAATTACAGAGCTAATTAATTCTTTTCAGATGGAATTAGATCGAATTACTTGTTTAGAGCAGTGTTTCCCAAGCTTTTCAGCCTGGTGACCAATATACATGTATCGCTCAGGAAAAAGAAAAAGGAAATTCCTAGACGAATATAATGCACTAATGAAATGTTAATAAAATTATAGATCTAATCAATAAAATCATCTGAAAATTATAATTTAATTCGCAATTATAAGTGGATATTTGCTATTAATAATCCAAAAAATGCATGCTAACATTATTAAATTGCTTAATAACACATAAAAGAAAAACAGCATTTAAAAACTTTTCGCGGTTCATATAACTTACCTACATTTTGGTACCATGTACATCCATATACTGATCCAACTACTGAATTACAGCAAAGAACAGGTGAGAGTTCTGTCTATAGTTCCATTCTAGATTTTATTCCTTATATATTGATACTGAACGAGACCTAAAAAAACTTTCTTTAATAATATTTCTCCCCTTATAACTTCTAACACACCCGTTTACTTCCCCTTTCATCATTAATGCCATTCTCTCCTACTTGACTGCATATGAGACGAAACCATTGCGAGCATCTCAGAATAACGCAAGAAACGCAAAACCTCACTTACACAAAATCTGATATATTCCAGTCTGGAGATCGAAAGAGGTCCTGATGTCCTTGCCTTGTTGATCAAACTTGCGCTAACATGAGGGATGTGGTATGTGAAATTGAGCAAGAGTGCACAAGGCCAGAGATGCAAATACAATAAATACAGTATACCTTTACCCTTTCGCGGCCCCACATACTCGCGGAATTGCTCTCAAAGTTTTGTTTTCATAATTTCGGCAATTTTGTGAATTTCTCAGGCCATTTTTAGCAGAAAAATGCTCACATTCACTCTAACTGATAAACCATTTTAAAAGAACAATGTCAGTTACGAGCTTTCGTTTCTTTGGTTGCAAACGACGTGACGTCACAAGCGTCTACATGAGCGAGAGGCCAAACAGTTCTCTGTCTCAGTCGCTCGCGGGTTTTCAAAGTGATTATTTGAATTCAAGTTTTTGGTGTGTTATGTCTAATTATACTGTGCACCTGTATTATTTAGGCCCTATAAGTAACTGTTTGAATTGTGAATTCAAGTTTTTGGTATATTATACAACTACTACTGTACCCCTGTATTATTTACGCCCCATAATGCCACCAAAGCACCTTGCGTCTTCTCCAGCTTCTGGAAAGGTACCTAAGGGGCGGAAAAAGGCTATGACTCTGTATGAGAAGGTAGAACTGCTTGATATGATACAGGAAGGGAAAAGTTATGCTGCGCTAGGGCGCCTTTGCGGGGTGAATGAAAGCACCGTGCGTTACATAAAGAAAAATGAGAAGGCAATCAGATCTAGTATAGCATCGAGTTTTGTGAAAGATGATAAATGCTGTACGAAACAAGGCAGCCTTAGCATTCAGGATACAAGTCTTACGGAAGAAAAATATCCCTTTGCACACAAAGAAGATTCGTGCAACGAAGGAGATCCAAAACGAGGTCCATTATCAGCATCAGATGCAGAAGGATTTCAAGCCAGCAAGGGTTGGTTTGATCGGTTTGTGAAACGTTACCAAATACGAATTGGAAAATCCCACGGAGAAGCTGCATCTAGGGATACAGAAGCTTACCTTTAAGCAACTCATTAAAGAGACGGGATCCAAGCCAAAGCAGTTACTCAGTATGGATGAATCAAGGTTGTTCTGGAAGAAGATACCTTTCAAAACATTTCTCATGAAAGATGAAAGGAAAGCCCCAGTATTCAAAACACAAAAGGACATAGTGACACTTATTATGTGTGCGATGCTGCTGGCTGAATGATGAAATCTGGTGTCATTTATAAATCTGCAAATCCCAGGGCTCTCAAGAACAAAAATAAAAACACTTTGGTTGTCTTCTGGATGCATAATTCCAAGGCCTGGATTACGAAGGTCCTGACATCCAACTGGTTTCATCAGTGCTTCGTCCATAAAGTGGACGAATACTTCCGTAAAAAAGGAATGGAATTTCACGTGTTGCTGCTCATGGATAATGCTGTTGGTCACCCTGTGGGGTTTGTATCATGAATGAATTCAGATCGAGTTTCTCTCTCCCAACACCACATTACTCCTCCAGCCAATGGATTAGGGGGTGATTCGTGCATTTAAGGCATTTTACATGGGGAACTGTCTTCAGCAATTAGTTGATGCCATAGATGAAGTAGGGGACTTCCAGTTAAAAGTATACTACGTAATTTCACAATTGCATCGCGCCTGACAGTCATATACAAGACGCTTCAAGACTTGGGAAAATAAACTTTAAATGCATGCTGGAAAAAATTGTGGCCAGAATGTGTACATGACTACAAAGAGTTTTCACCCGATGAAATTTAGCATGATGCTGCCAACGAATCAGTGAAACTGGCACAGTTAATCGGGAGTGGTGTTTTTGATGATGTAACTCATTGATACCCATTCTCAGCCTCTGACGGAAGAAAATTTGGCAGAGCTGACGAAGTCTAAGAAGAAGAAGAAGAAAAAACAGAGGTTCAGGAAGACCGTCACAAGAGGAAGAGGATGAGGGTCTGATTCTAGAACGGATGGCTGATGCCTGTCAACATACAATAACGTTTTCACCACCATGAAAAAACAACGAAGCGAGCTGCCAAAAACCATGTTCTTAATGAAGGTCAAGAAAAGTAATAAAGTCATACCCAAAGAAAATACTACTACACCTCCTGATTCTCTTGAAGAAACAACCCCTCCTCCTGAAGTGCCTGAAGAGGAAGAATTGCCTGAACTGCTATGAAGCAGCAGTTAAGCTGTGCTATACATCACATGTCACCATAATCATTCTCATCGTACAGTAAAATAAATTTAATCGTCATCATCATCATCATCATCATTCATTATTGGTAAGTCCGCACAATAAAATTAAAGTGTTTTTAATTTATAATTACTATGTACATATTATGCAGGGTGGGGCAAAGCAGTTTGCTTATTTTGAAATTCAACAAAAGAAAAAGTAATGCATATACATATTTAATTCTTTGAAGAGCATCAAATACAACATGTAAAGTTTATGTTCACTCTGTTTTAAAGATAATATCAGGTAGATGTCGAACTTGAAAGTTTCGTTCAACTCTTTCAAGCACATCGATGGATATGTTGGAGAATGCTGTATTTGCTTATTTAAATGTGGCGCACAGGAGCGACGATTGCTTCGAAGAAGGTGGGGGTAGGGGGTGTACAGTCTAGAAACCCGACCGTAAAATTTTAGCCCGTTTGGTTCATTTAGCACCATGGAGTGGTCGAAGGAAGAGTGGGCGTTTGCTGTCGAGGTATATTTTTGTAACGGACGCTCAATCATCGCCACGCAACGTTCATTATGTGCCCATTTTGATATTGAACCCTGGTCGTGTTCCTGGTCGGCAGTCGATTGTTTCGCGAGTAAACAACTTCAGGGAAATTGGTGATGTGAAGAAGAGGAAACCTGGGCTTCAATTAACAGCAAGGTCACCACAAAACATAGACATGGTAAGGCTTTCTGCTTTGCGATCTCCTAAGCGCTCTCCTCGGAAACATAGTGTTGCTGTTGGGTTATCTGCTCGATCTGTGAAGCGAATCCTTTAAAAAGAACTGAAATTTCATCCCTACAAATTGGCATAGTGCAGAAAGGTAATCCACGTGATTTTATTGCCACAGAAAACTTATATGAAGCCCTTCTTGCAGTGCCTGACGACGCGCTTGTTTTCTTCAGTGATGAGGTACACTTCCATCTTTCGGAATCGGTAAATAAGCAGAACATGTGCTATTGGAGTCCTCATAACCCTAGACAACTTCATCAGCGTCCCCTACATTCAGAACATGTAACTGTTTGGTGTGCAATATCGCGAGTTGGAATAACTGGACCATGGTTTTTTGAAGAAAACGACGAGCCATTTCAGTGATTTCTGATCGTTACGTACACATGATTGAGGAGTTCTTCCTACCAAAACTCAACGAGATGAATGTGGGAGATGTATACTTTCAACAAGAACATAAACTTTACATATTGCACTTGCTGCTGTTCAAAGAATTAAATATATATACGCATTACTTTTTCTTTTATTGAATTTCAAAATAAGCAAACTGCTCTGCCCCACCTTTTACCATATTAGTACTGTTTTTATCATTACTACATATTACTATACTATTACTGTATTAATGAGTAATACTGTCTTTGGAATGTGTTTTGGAAGCATAAATTAGCGAATGTTATACCATACAAAGGCATGTTAAAACTGCATCATTAATTCGCTGATTTTCGGAATTCGCGGGAGGGGAATTAACGCAACCCCCATGAATAACGGGCGGAGGGGTATATTGTAATTCCAGGTTAAAAATACTGACAAACTGGAGTAAATAAGATGAATATATGCAATTACGAACCAAAAATTATGTATCTAATTACTGATCACGTAGAAGGTGGGTAGCACAAAGTATGAGTGCGAAGTGAGTATTTATGATTCCACACTTAAAATGTTTGGAATAACTAACGTTATTACCGAATTAACCGCGCCCTTATTTATATCTATATGTATTTTATTGAATCCACCAGTCATTGTCTGGATAATGTTTAAAAAAGTAATAGTGAGCAAGATAGGTTTTACCTTTTATTTTATTAACCGAAATAACGCTATTAAATACAGAGTGTGCGATTACATCCGCATCAACAAGAAGTCAAATTATGAACAAGGCGGTTTCTCAATACTTTAAGAACGAAGCACGTCTATTAGTGTAAAGCGTTTGACTTAATTTGGTAGCATAAATTAGTTTCAAACTCCTAACAGACATAAAACGATTTATAGCTGTGTCTGAAATTAACTATGAAGTTTAACCTTTTTATGTAAACACAAACGTTGAACATAAATGCACTTAAGTTCCACCACTTGTGGCGATGTAATTAATATAACAGGCAAACTGAAATTTTAAACATGGACTAGTAGTCAAAGACTACACAATTAAATTTAAGCGAAGTTGGCTGGAAACCCTAACTGGAGTAAAAGTTTAAATGTGTGCAGCAAATAACGCAAAGCCGAATAATTACAAACTTATCCGAGATTGCAGAATTAAACGTGACCGTCGCCTAAACGGGAAAGGGGCCAGTGAACTTTGACTGTGGTACCGAAGGGTCCGGATACGAATCCTGGAGAAGACATGGACGTAAATTGTCCGTCCTTTTATAGGAGATAACGGTGGTCCACCTCTTAGATGCCTCCATAATAAAGTGACCACTTCCAGCCTAAGTATGGCCAACGCCTATAATGGCTAGTGTCAGCCATTGGGAGGGGGAACTAAGATGACCTCTACAGGCTGAAACACGTTCTGTCTTACGATCCAAAAACCTCAAATTAAATACTCTGTAACTCATTTACATTTCTGGTAAGGAAACGGGAAGAAGTTATAGTAAAGACTGAAATTATACATAACTGATTAGTTTCAAATAATAACCCTACAAGTACCATAAATAAAATAAAAAAAAACATTGTCTACAGGAAAATACTAATTAGCATTTTATGTAAACGAAGCCGTTTGTGGGGGGTTAAAGTTTCTGTTTTTAATTACTGTAGCTCTACTTTCGGAATGTAGTACGTGTTTTCGCTTGAAGCATTTTCAATATTTGCGCAGCAAAATGTCATTATTTCACATAAACCGTTAAATGGGTTTCTTTGTAAATAATGTCAAATATATGCTAACATTTAACACTGCAATTCTAAACATATGTTGCTATGTAGCTTGTAAAAATTTTGCGATTTTGTTTTTGAAGTATGTGTAGCGTAACTGCGAAGAAAACGCTAATAATAAAGCTAAGACAAAAAAAAAAAAAAAAAAGCCGGGAAGTAAGGTTTCAGATTTTAAATTACGTCCAAGGGGGCTTTTTTTTAACGTTTTGTCTGTTACCTTTATTTATTAAATATCATGTTCTTCGCACTTAAACCATAAAATTCAGTTCAACAGCAGGACAGATACAGGTAGACGCGGCGAGATACTAGAATTTTATCATTGTTTCGCGCAGGTATTGATTCAGGTGAACCATTATGTCCCAGTAGGCCTTTTAGCCTCAACCTGGATATGGCATAATGAGAGACTGTCCATTGCATTTGTAGCGAACATGTTCTTGCCGCTCTAATTGTGCAGTTCCCCAATTTTTGAGGGACAGCTCTCCGGGGGTGGCAAGAGAAAGAAAGTCTCTCACCCCTCTTCACTTACCAACAATCTCTCGAGAGTAATTTCGGCTCGTCGTGTATTTTAAGTGCCTCCTCCCCACACACACTCTGTAGCTTACATGCCATCTTCGGGGACTGAACCCTGGCCCATCAGTATGACAGTCAGCGTCACTATAACCACTATACCGGCTGGGCGGAAAAATTTTTGATGGGACTGGATTCAAAGTTATTTGAGTTTTTGTTTCTAATTTTCCCATTGACTGTTAAAAGGTTTCAGTTCCCAATTAAAAAAAAGTTTATTTTCTTTATACGCTAAAACATTTTTATAAGTGCCTCCATTTTTAGCGTATACAAGAGTCATATCATATGGATTAATTTTGAAACAACACAGTTTAAAGACATTTATTATAATCAGTTCCCATTTTCAGGGTAGAAAGGGGAAGCAACCAAATTAAAATGTAGAGTTTACCTCACGTATGTTTTATCTTATACACATACACACACACACGTATATATTAATTCTAATAATATACATGACGATTCATATATTTTCAACTATTTCTTTGTCTGCACTTAAAAAGTGCAATAAAAAATAATATCTTAGAGTAACAGTAATGACATCGTGTAATTTGCATACTCCTGAGCTTCTGAACTGCTGTCTAGCATATGATTACGAAACACAAAAAATTTCAGAAACTTAAATATTATGACGTGCTCTGCAGTTATGTAACTTTTATTTCTAACGTAATTTATTATCAGAACTATTACTTCTTTACCCTTCAATAATTAATTCATTGCTGGAATGAAATACATGGTGCTCAGTTGAGCGGAAGTCTATGTAAAATCATTGTAATTACACAAAACTACAGTACACAGTACACCCCACACTCAAGTACGTGACTAAGAATATTCGGATTGGGAAAATGCAAAGGTAAAAATGCAAGAAACGAATGTTCTACTGATCATAGGCATTATGTCAAAATTGAAATAGCAGGAAACGTAGTTGAAAAGTTTGTAAACACTGTCGTTGAAGAGAAGTATTTAGAACAGAAAGTACTGTTACGACTAGTATAGCAATAAAGTTTTTGTCTTCCCTTGGTTTCGTTGCTGTAATGAACTCTTTTCTGCTTCATTGGGATATTATATAAAAGCTGTAGAATATGTGGCAGAATTTGAGGATATATTAGCTTCTCATATAAACCAATTCTGATCTCTTCTATGGAAGGGGCAACGCGGATTATCTTTCGAGATCCATTTGGGATTGTCCTTAATATATCTCTAGGTGAATCTCAGAAATGTTCAGTAAAAAGGAAATCGCAAGAACTGGTAAACAAAATTAATTATTTAGAACTCATTTCGATAATAGTTGTTTGGGATAAAATTCTTTCCAGAATAAATGAAAGCATTAAATTCTTACAAGGTCCTACTATGCCAGTACCAGTTGTTCTAAATAATTTTGACAATTTATTTTGAATATTTTAATAAGCTGAGAAATTTATTTCCAGAAATAGAAGCGGAAGTATTAAACGCGTCAGAAAAGGATCGCTTAAAAAAGCCGGCATTTAACTTAATCTTTAAATTCCTTGTAACAAGTGATATGAAATTTTTGCTTAAACCGAAAGGAGACAATTTGTGGATGACTTTAACAAAAATTTAATGTATATATGTAATTTAATTCCTCAGAACTCTATCTTTGACATTCTACATCAGTGAATTAAGTTAGTATATCTTTACATAATTAAATACTCTCTAATTTGCCGGCTACTACTGAACTTTTACTAATCAAGAGCCTTTTCCTTTTCTGAAAAGATGTTTTTATAGCTCGAGTGCGTGAAAAATGACGACTTTTTACTCACAAAAACATTTTCCATTTCCGAAACTTTAGCCAACTCTACCAGCACCCCCTTTTTCAGTCATTCAGACGCTTCCGCCTAACAAATTCCAACACTCCCCGCCAAAAAAATATACTGGATCCCTCCTTTCTCAGAACATAGGCTTAGTAAAAGTGTCGCAAATTACGTAGCAGTTTGTATGCCCTGACCTACAGCGAGGCAGACCCGTAGCGTAACTACTTTCGCTTTGGAAAAGAAGCACCTACAGGTAGGAAGTGTTTTTCCATTATAATTTGTTATTGCAAAATCCCTCCATTTGTAGCAATTTTTTTACTTAATTCCCCTCAATGGTCGCATTTATTTCTCCATTCCTTTTACTTTAGCAAGAAGTATTTTCATTTTAAGTTCGCATTCGAACCTGGCCCTTATTCAGCCTTTACATTTGACAATCAAATTTTTCGATAAAAAATTTGAGCTTTACATTGTAATTACTACAGCATTTTATTACTTTTATTTTTGTCTTATTATTTTAGCAATTTTATGCATATTTCTTTCGATTGTAATTAGTCCAATCTTTTCTCTTCATTATAAATGTTTTATTTCGGCATTACATATAAGTTTTTCCTTGTATCATTTGTTTCTATTTGTGTTCGGACAACAAAAACGGGTAGGGAAAAAAGACCGATTCAATGAGAGCCTCAAAATTATATAGATTATTTTAAGTATTGTATATAAAAATTTTTTTTAGAATTTATAACCATTATGCTAATTGACGATAGAGGTCTCAGTGAGTTGATCGAAATGAAACCTGGCTCTTGTTGTTCAGTTAATTGACTTTGTTTAAAGCTTCAGAACACTTTTCTCTTGACAAGTTTTGTTCTGAGCTTTAAATAAAAAAAAGATTAACTTTGGTTTTCACTGTTTTTGTATTTTCAACTTTTTTACTTTTTCTGTTTCAAATATAGATTCTAAAATTTGCAAATTCATAAAAGTAGAAATAGGTAGGGGATCATGTTTCTTACAATCCTTAAGTAATTTTCTCATATATTTCATTTCCCATATTAGATGGTATAAAATTTTGCAGCACTACGCGCAGATTTTTCCACTAGTTTTTCTAGTTTTTTTTCCTCTCAACAACAAATAGAAAATTTTTCAACCTTCTCAGTATATATGATATATATCTGAAAGTACTGATATATATCTGAAAGCTTTCAGATTTTATGTTACGCCTAAAAGGGCGGTTTTTTTTTCCTTCACATACGCATATACGTTTCGAGAGCATTTGGGCTAATGCTCCTTTGGGCTAAAAATATTCAAAAACAGCCCATCTTAAAAATTTCCGAAGGATAGTGTCGCGCGCTGGAGATAATTTTTTTTCCCTGTACAGTGTTGCCACTGCTCGCTTTGAAATCATTGAGTCTGTTAATCAAAAATTTGTTAAAGTTTTACAAAATATGAAATGCACGATAAAACAAGTATAATTAAAAAGTAATAATCGAGATAGTAATATTTTGTTTTTAGAAACTGTACATAGATATTATTTAACGTAGAAGTTTTACCTCCTTACTGTTCCCTAAGTTTTTTTTTTTAAATAAAACTATTTCAACTTTTAGAAGTCAAAAATAAAAAAATCATTAGAAATCTAATATTTTGTAAACGATGACTGTAATACCTCCTAGCGTCAAGAACTACAATGTCAAAACTAAACTTAATATTTGAGCGTTTGATATATATGAATACTTTTACCTAAAAACTTAGAGAAAGTTTAATTTTAAGGCAGTAGTTACGTGTAACTTATGCACAAACTTCGAAATTATTATCTTTAATAGCAAGTTACAACATAGTGTACAAATATGTATACAGAAACGTTGTAAGTCATTGTAAAATAAAAACCACATCTTTGTTAGGAGCTATTTTGATTGGGTTATAACTAGATATTTTAAGTTTGATTACTAATTAGACATTTTTACAGGTTCTCAGGAGATTAAGAACTAGCCAAGGAGTATCAGAGTCCTAAGTGAAGAAGAAAAAGAAGTGTAGATGATGAAGCGTATAACTTTTCTCCGTATTTCGAACAGCAGCACATGGAAAAATTTTCTAGTGTTCAGCCCGATAGTATTATTCTTCATCGCACTTCTGTTTTGTCTCCTGAATAGCGCTTTTGTAATTCCTTCAAAAAATTTGGTTTTTAATAGACAGAAAATAAATATTCCAGTTACTATGGAACATAATCAGAGAAAAGATATTTTTCCTTTAGTCAAAGAATATAATCTTGATCCTACAGTTAAAAAGTTCTACAACGAAGAGGCTAGAATTATTGGATTTTCTTCAGAAAGTATTCACGCTTTTGAATTTTCTAAAGCACTGCCGAAATTGATATATTTGGCAACTTCCTATTTCAGTGAATTTAACCCTAGACATTATTATTTTCTGCATTTGGGAAATAGAACCTTTTTGCGTTATTCTTGCCCAGTCAGCAATTGTTATGTTTCCAGAGATCCTGCAGACATAGTCAAAGCAGATGCTGTCCTTTTTCATCTGCGTGATCTAGAGGTCTACAGCATTCCATCAGTTCGTCTGCCGGAACAGATATGGATTCTGTATTCCATGGAGCCTCCTTGGCTAGAAGTCAGAGATCTGAAAAGATTTGATGGAGTATTCAACTGGACAATGAGTTACAGGAGAGGTTCCGATATCCTTGTTAAGTATGGTTTTATCGGCAGAAGACCATCTTTAAAAGAAACATACTTTGAACGCCGTATTGATACACTGCAGAGGAAGGAGAACAAGGCCGTATGGTTTGTCAGTGATTGTAGAACAGATAGCAATAGAGAAGGATATGTCGATCGTTTAACAAAAATATATCCTGTGGACGTAATAGGTGGATGTGGAATTGAACACTGTAGACCTGCTCAAAAACAAAAATGCTATGTAGATATGGCAGGACGATATAAATTTTACTTAGCTTTCGAAAATGCTCTGTGTCGAGACTATGTCACTGAAAAACTCTTTAACTCCTTAGAATATGATGTAATTCCTATCACATTCGGTGGCGTAAACTATTCTCAAATCGTGCCAGAAAATTCCACAATTAATGCTTTGGAATTTGACACTCCAGAAGAGCTAGGGAAATATTTGTGGGAAATATCGAAGAATCATACACGATACTTATCATATTTTACGTGGAAGAATAGGTATCGGTCTTATCTTCAACCGTGGATGTGTAATTTGTGTGAAAAATTGCATGAACCTGTTACTCCTGCGACAGTTAATGGTCTCAATGACTGGTGGAATGAAGGCCATTCTTGTTTAAGGTGGACAGATACGGGTTTAAAACCAGTGAAAAAATATGCATTTCCTGCATACCATACAAAACTGTTTTCTTAAAATATAATACTTATCTCGGCAATACCTGTTTTATTCAGATACTTTCCAAGCTTACTGTCTGAAAATGCATTCATTAATTGATCTAAATTGAATTTTTTTTTTAAATTAACTATACGCTTACTCTCAGAGTTTTGAGCAGAGGACCCCTAGAGTTTGTTTCTTCTTATCGAAATATGTTATTTATATCAAATTTCACTTATACAACTCATATTTACCAGTACTCTGAACGCAAGTTTGATTTTGAAAGCAGGGCGACATAGTGACTCGTAAGTTCCGATTTCAGTTTTCTGTACTTCTTATAACCTTTAGTACTGAATTATGACATAATGAAATAAGCAGTATATGACAGAACTCTAAACTCTTGGATTAACTGAACCACAACCCATCATTCGGAACTGCTGGATAATTATTTGTAAGCGAAATGCTTGTTATTTATTGCAATACAAATGACAAAATTTTGTTCTTTCAGTTAACACTTTTATATCAACAAAATTAAATACAGAAATTATTTTTATTTGCCTAATACGGAAACCATTTGAGTTTCAAACAACATAAAATAATGGAATTTATTTTAATTTATGCAGGCCTTAAAACTAAATATTCTATCGTTTTGATACATTTTTGATAAATATATTAAAATAAATATACAAACTTAAAACTAAATATGCAATCGTTTTAATATATTTTTGATAACATTATTTTTTCTTTTTTGTTTTAGTAAGCTTTTTTTTCTTTTTGTTTCAGTAAAACAAAATAAGTATCTTATTTGCAATCGCTAAAATTAAATTAAGATATTCTCCACGTAAATAATATCCATTTGAAGTAAAATAATAATGCAATATCTTTTTATATTATCTAAGCTAAAGTAAAAAATTAGCAAAGTGGTAAATAAAGTAGAACTTGATTTTTGTCTAGAAAAAGAACAAATGATTCCGATACACGAACTTCAGGTAACTGGAATTGCGTTTACTTCCACATTTAACTCTTAAAATATAAAGTTACTGAAAATCGTAAGGCTCCTGTTATACATCATTAATTTATCTTTGTAATTGTTTGAATCTGTGTGGCAAAAGTACGAGTATTTATTTCTCATTTCCTTATTTACTCGGTAAAGATGATTTTTAACTAATTTATGAAAGGGTTCAGTTAGTCGCTCAATAGAAAAGTGTTTTTCACTGATTTGCTGTTATCTTAAAGTTAAACTTACCACATTTCTTTTAATAAAGAATGAAAATTGCAATTTAAACGTTTGATCACAATCTAACATCTAAAAAGAGTTTACCATTAAAATTGGGAGAAATATTAAAAAATACAAAATTTATGAACTTATAAGAAGTCGCAATCTAATCTTGATATGTATTTCTAGTTAGCACTTGAAACGACTAAAAAAATTGAATACGTAACCATGCATTTCTTTCACTGGATCATTTACTCATCGACAATCAATCCTTCAGAAGGCAATAAATACTTCCTGTTTCACCAAGGCGCGAAATTCTCGATCTGAAAACAGTAAACATTTCGAAGAAGTTTACTTCCAGGTATTTAAAACTATCTGTCAAATAAGTAAATAAATACAAATTTAAAATGTAAAGTAAAAAGATTTGCTGACAGGATTGGGCTTTGTAAGAGTTGTACTATTTTTATCAGGTCACACATTGATCAGTTTTTTATGTTTCAAAAAGATCAAAATCTGCTTCTGTAACTAAGGTTTATATTTCCAGATGTTGAAGGAATTTCTTAAAATGTTTGAACACATAATAATTTAGTGGAAATTGAAAAATACTCACATTTTATTTGGATAAAGACTGTTAAAGGAAACAGGATTCCAAGCTTTTCCAAATCAAAGGAATTCTTTGAGGAGAGAGTAGCTATAATTCTTATAATTCTATAGAACAATATATTTTTGGATTTAACAAAAAGTTGACTTCTCAAACACTCAGAATCGTTTTAATTTCCTTAGTGTAAAAATATAGAAATAAACATGAAAGTTTTATTGCATGCATTTCTGTGTAAGCTACGACAAGAAACAAAGGAATAAAATATTTTTGCTGTATACAGTCAGCTGTGAACATCACGGGCTCAAAATCGATTTTTGTTGTAACTTTAAGAATGTTAGTTCCAGAGCAGAGCTTAATTTCTAAAATTAGAACTACTAGGGCCCTGTGGAAGACTGTTAGGATGGAAGAAAAAGAATAATAAATAAATAAAATGACTGAAAATTAAAATAATTAAATAATTCAACCAAAATTTAAAGAAATGTGAAGACATAAATAGAAATTTAATGAATTACAAATAGTTTAATAAAAAAATACATTATCGGACCTCATCTTATTTAGTACTCCGCCTGAAATTACAATTCCCCTTTAAAGCTTACGAAGCACTTCAGCCGATTTCCGTCAGAATTTAAGTTCTGGATACACGTATAATGTGCTGCTTCAAGGAATGATAGATACAAAAACTTTTTTTTTTTTTTTTTGCAGCACAACTATGAAAAAAGATGAAACAATTAAAGCGCCATATAGGAGAACAGTGGGAATTCTAGAAATATTGTGAGGTATGGAAGGAAATTTTAAAGGAAAAATGTAGCTTTGAAAATAAAGAGCGAAGAGCAAGACTTGCTTCAAAGATTAACTAATTTACAATCTGATGCGTACACCACATGACTTTCTTGTACCTGAATATTAAATTATACGCATTTTTCTTGCATTTCATTTAAACTTATTGGATTGAATTAAATCTACTTTGTTGATAGCGCATAAACCACAATAGAATAAATGCACTTCTTAAAATTCATTCACTATATTTGTTTACCATAGCGACACTCTGGCGCTAGGCTCACGTAACAGCGTTACATCTCCTTCATTTTATAACTCAGAATGCACAAATTATCTGAAATATTATTATGCATATCATCTGACGAATTGTCTAATCGTTGAAACATGTTCTATTCAAATACTATAATAAATCTAAAACGAATAGCTTGATTCGTCTGTTAAAGTGTGGCAAATATTATAATAGCGATGGCCTGTTGATATAGTTCTAGCCGTCAAGTGGAAATTTTCCCTGAAAACGAATCCAACGCGAGAATAAACGTGACTCCTCTATATTAGTGACAGCAGTGGTCTCCTGCGTTTGGTCACATCGTTCAAAAAGTCTACTGGAGGTCAGCAGTAGGAAGTCACTAGCGTGGCATGCGTATGATCAGGATATCACTTTCAGTATTTTCAACATAAAATTTGCCCGTTTTGTAAGGTATTTCTCCCGCCTTCTTCGCATGCCTTCGTGGTGTAGCGGTTTGCATGCTACCGTAACCGAGAGGTCCGTGGTTCGATTCCCGGAGAAGGCGTTGCTCATTTTTCATGTCTCCTGCTTCGAAATAACCTAATGTCTCTACAGATTTCATAATTTCATTGCACTTCCTGGAGAATAAGCCTTTGATATGTGAGTGAGAGCTTTTCTTTCGTAAACGTCTCAACCTGTGTCCAAGGTTTGTGTCGGTGGGAAAGACAGACTTTCATTCAGAAGTTAGAATAGATTTCTAAGGCATATTTTTATTAACATAAAATTTGTCTGTTGAAATTGGGGTTCACTTACAGAAAAAAGGTTCCAGAGCCCTTTCTCCGTTGCGCTCTGGTTAAATTTATGATTTTTCTCAAAAACTGAGAAGTACTGGAACCAAGCTTCGGTAGGCTTCGCCGGAATTTAAACTCTGTTCCAGAGCCGTAGCTAGGGTTTTCAGCGCCCGGGGACAGCTGAAGATTTTACGCCTCTTCTGTGCGCCAGGAAAGGAAAACATTTCATTCTAAAATACCGTCACATCAGTTTGGCGGTAGGCCTCGTGCCGCACCCTGTCTACGACACTGGTTAGTTCGTTCAAAATTTGCATTATTGGCACAAAACGATGCAGTTTGTTTCGTGTTAGAGTTTTATTTTTTATGAGTTTCAGGAACGTGTTGGATTAGAATACCCGTGTCTGTCTTAAATAAGCATACCTTTATCAGTCATATTTGAGCTTCAAAATGAGCAGCAAATATTGTAGTTAAAACAGGTAAAAGTTTGGGATCTACTCTGTTAGATGCAACAGTAAATATAATGAAAAAAAATCTGATGTGTACACCCCATGACTTCCTTCTACGGAGTATTAAATTATACACATTTTGCATTTCATTTAAACTTTTTGGATTGAATTAAATCTACTTACAGCGCATAAACCA
Organism: Stegodyphus mimosarum; assembly: GCA_000611955.2. Lineage (NCBI taxonomy): Eukaryota > Metazoa > Arthropoda > Arachnida > Araneae > Eresidae > Stegodyphus > Stegodyphus mimosarum. The sequence continues at coordinate 580,116 of KK117843.1, read as the reverse complement.
CAATAGAATAAATGCACTCATTAAAATTCACTTTATTGGCTTACCACAGAGACACTCTGGCGCTAGTTTCACTTAACAGCGTTAGATCTCATTCATTTTGTAACTCATCAGAAAGCACAAAAATTATGTATATCAGCTGGAGAATTACATAATCGTTGCCACATGCTTTATTCAAATACTATAATAAATATAAAACGATGTGTAAAAGAAATTAAACAAACCTAAAAAAAAGGGAGAAAGGGGGGGAAGGAAGAAACAATTTTTCACAGACGATTCAGTATTTCTCATTCAATTAATTCAGCTTTCACTTCGCGACAAGGCAAAAATACATAAAAACTCAAATTATCTATATTAAAAATTACGAAGTAAATCTTAAACACTTATTTCCTCGAATAAATTTCAGAATGAATTAAGCATGATTTAATACGCAATAATAAAAAAAGGCGTTACCGTTGTTCTTGCGAAGCTTACTTTCTCTAGATTGGCAACAAATCCAGTATTCTTCTAAGTGGAAAATATAAACAAGTATGTCCGCCATGAGAAAAATTATTAGGCTTAGCCGCACTTAAACAACTTTTAAAATGTTGATAATTCTACAAATCTTGCATGCAGTTTTACTAAAGGTATAAAAACCTTAACCGGAAGATAAGAACAACATAACTCAACCATTTTTAAAGCAAAAAATGCACAATTTACCAACATATAAGAATAAAAAAACTGAGCTCACTGAGCCGAGTAATAGAGTGGATATATATATATATCCACTCTATTACTCGGCTCAGTGAGTAATAGAGTGGATTAATATTATTAACAAGTAAGAATGCCAAAAGCTATAGTATACATAAAATTATATACTTTTGGTGCGACCGATTGCAATAAAAATAGGAGGCGCACATCTGCATGTTATAGCAGTCCCATATACAAAATTTCAACGTTCTGAGGCTACTCATTTTTGAGTTATGCGAAATACATACATACATACGTACGTACAGACGCCACGAAAAAAATTTCTTCAGAATCTATTTTAAATCAGTTTTATAATTTTTTTTGGGGGAAAAGAGTCCTTTATTCCTTTCTTACGTACGAATGTCACTCAAAAACATCGTTAAATTGCATTCGATATCGGTCAAAATAGATATTTTCGTTGAAATATTGTTCCTGAAATTTTTCCCGATTACAATACTTTCTTTTTACTTCGTAAAAGGAAGTAAAAACTGGCTATATTAAATTCCCTTGTACTTTATCTAATGCAAAAATTTCAATTATGTTAACACTAAAATGTTCACATTCGCTTAAGTTTAACCACAGTACGTGTACGGATAATATATTTAAAACGTAAATTGTACGCAAAAACTAAATACGAAATTTTATGACCATTAATAGCGGTAACGCTATTAACAAGCATCAACTGATGCCGAGAAACAAAATAAACACTTTGCGAATTTTGTGATCACTTTAAGATACAATGTTTTAACGATTATATTAGAATATTCCAAACCAGGTATTTAAACTGCCAACCTCTGTAAAGATGATGTAATCAATTGCAATGTAGAAATATACGTGATCGAAATAACACCCTTAGCAATCAATGCTCTTACTTTTTTTTACGTGTGTGTGTACAGATGTGCAGTGCAGAAATATTGTTTGTGAAACGCGAAGCATAATTCCCCAGTATTTTGCGTATTATGAACGCTTTATATCAGTGGTCTGAAATTGGCGGCCCCCGAAGCAATTTTGTGCGACCTCATTTATAAGCAGTTTACGCATTATATTAATAACGATGAATGCTTTGAAAATGTTAAAGATGAAACTTTCTACTGAGGTTGAACTCCCGTTTCTGATGAATTTTCTACAAAACAATAATTTTTCAATTCAGATCTTTATAATTCCCGATACAACGGAATAATTTCAATTTTAAGGCAATTTTTATTGTTGCAGCGTTACTCATCACGAGTCTCTCGAATTACGAATGGAATTCATCATATTACCAAGTATTTGCTATATTCGAATTTAATATTAGCTTAAATAGGAAAATAATTATATGTGAACTATCAAAAATGCTGGGCCCTGTTGGTAGCTCACGTTCGAAGTTTTTCACGAAGTTCACGTAATTCGAAGTTCACGTTTGTTCTAAGTATTACTTAACACAGCCTGAACAAAAAACGTTTTGCTACACATATTTCAGGGAGAAAGAAACAATTCGATAATAATTCAGAAGACTAATGCGAATCTGATATGATATTTAATATAATATAAAACAGAATTTTAATTAACTTGTCATACTTTTGATTGGGCTGGGTATTGATTAATTGCAGGGCATACGAAGTACGGGGCTATAGTTTAAGCCTGGCAGAAGAGTTGTCTTCACGAAATTTTCTTTACCGGAAATCGACTCATCTTCACGTTACAAATATGAAAAATGCCGAATAGCGAATCCTTTGGTTAACAAGAAGCTACTTTGCATGAAAATATGCTAATTTTTCAAAAGCAAGGATTTTAAAGATATTATTGCTTTAAATTCAGACAGATTGAAGTAAAATTCTTAGCGCCATTATTTATTATTAAGAGTTTTAAACAATATCATAGTATTTGTTTAGTCCTTTTCCGTGGTTAAATTGAGAAATTAAAAAAAAAGTTACATTGCATTAATTAAATAGTTCACTATTTGCCTTAGTAAGTATCTAAATTAATTGCTCCCGAAGTGTTATTCTGCAGTAATCGTCTTTGGAGTTAAAATGAGCGAAGATGCAAATGTAAAATAAAAAATATCTTGTTATTCAATAAAAGTAAGCATTATTTCATGTATGTGGAAGTTTAGTTTATAAAAATGATGACGTTATTACATTTATTTAATTATTATAAGGAATAGTTTTTTTGTTATTATTTTTTACGTTTTAAAATTATGTATAATATGTAAATAAATAAATACCTAAATTAAGATTAAAAAGTGCATTAAAAAATAAGCTAAGGAAGAAATTTTATTAATCATGAATCGAAATTTATGTAAAAGTAGCTCATTAACAATTTTAAGTGTACAATATAAGCTAGTGATGAGAAAACAGAGGTGAAAATTTATTTATTTTATTATTTCTTTGTTGTTTATCTTTTCAACCTTATTATTAATAAACAGATTTAATTATTATAGTATTACTTTTATTGGGTGCTCCAACTTGCAATGTTTTGAGTATGTTAGTGCTAAATTAACAAAATGGGTTAGTTAGTTTATGAATATTTACATATATACATAAATGGAAGCTTTCTGTCTTTACATTTCGTCAGATGCCTAGATCTGGTTATCTGCTATGAATATGTTTCTCTTAGAATAGACGTGCTCTATGATGACTCTGACGCCCCGCTGTCCGTAGTAATCCTGAAGAAGGTCTTTGAGGCTATGTGATCCCTGGGACTGAGGATATAGGTGAGAGTCAAGAGACTAGAAAAATAAGGAATGAAAGGGCAGATAAAGATAGAGGGAAACTTCCATCTCGCCTGTCCCCAGAGCCCGCCAACAGCAGACAGGAAATTTCACTGAACAGTGGTAGTTCGACCTGGGTTCGATTCCAGGCCTCTGTGCTGGCTGCATGGGCATTTTCCTGGTTTTACCCATATGTAATGTGGTTACAAGTCAATTTCCTTAAAATATTCTCCATGAAGGCATCCCTATACTTACCCTTAAACAGGTCCCATAATCAAATAAATAATAATTTATAATACAAATAATTTATTCCATAATCAAATAATAATCAAATAAACTGAACTCATCTCGCTTCCCCATCTGGCACGTGATACTGAGATTAAGAAGACAGCGGGAGAAGCGGTCAAAATGCACGACTCAGCAAGTGACAGAGCGTAAGGAAAGTGTAATAAATTATTATTAATTATTAGTAATAATAATGCATTAAAGAACGTTGGAACATTAGGCTAAACGTCATTTTGGAGAAAGGACGAAGCAACCATATCTCCTTCCATACTTTGTTTCTAGTATTCTTTCCAGGGCCGGGACGAGGATGAGGCAGGTGAGGCATTTGCCTCAGGTGAACAAACAGAAGGGGCGCCAAATTAGCTATTCGATCAAAAATTTAATTTTAAAACTTACGATTTTTAATTTTTAATTTCGGAATACATCAGTCAATATTAAAAGAATTTTGTGTTATAAATAATCCAGCTAAAAAAAAGGAAAAGAAAAACTAAGAACATTAATTTATTCTCAAAAGACACGATCTTTCACAGAAGTGTATATAATATTTTCTAACATTCAAATTTGTTACTGAAAGTAGCTTTAAGGAACTAATTACACTTTGTGTAACGAATTGCATAGATTAAACTTTCATAGAAAATATTATACTGCCGACATTAGTTGTTCTTTGTTGTCTCTCGTTAGTGTAACTTAAGCTCTTTACTTAGTCATAACAAACTTGCCACTAACTGAACATAGACTAACTGAACTGAGTCCACTAACTGAACATAGACGGCAACATAACTGCTGAGTTTTGCAATTTCATAAACACCTTCTGGCATAGCATCCGAAGAATAAACAAGGGTGATTGAAAATGAAATGTACCATAGTATTAGCTATTGCACTTTTTTTATTAGTTAGTTATTGTTATTAGTTATTTATTTATTAGTTATTTTACCAATGAACTGCATAAGAGCTTCACTAGCCCAAAAAAAACTTTCAAACATGGCCATTCTCTCTATAGAATATGAGTTAAGTAATCAAATAGATTTTGAAAAAATTATTGATGATAATTTATGGTCAGAAAGTGGACTCTTAAGTTCCTTAAAAAGCAAGAAAAATTAACTTGTAAATATGCTTGAAAAGTTAATGCCATAACGTTTTGAGCAGATGTTTTATTTATAATACTTAATATTCTTTGCCATTTTTTAAAAAGCATATTTTTCATGTTTTCCATTTCAAAATTGTTAATCATTATATATGCTTCACTTTGTGGAATATACAAAGTTATAATTAAATATTACTGTACGAGTATCGTATTTTCATTTGAAAGAGTTACTTTTAACGAGCATAAAATATGTATAAATATAGTTAATTTATTCTCTATGTATGTTTATATGTATAGATACGCATTGCGAGTGTTTGTATAATGCTGTGTTTTCAAACATCATTTATTATTATTTATTTATTCTTCCCCCCTACACACAAATAGGTAAATAAATAATATTGCATTGTATATTGTGGCGCACATTTACCTCTTTGCCTCAGGTGAAAAAATATATAAGCACGGCTCTGATTCTTTCTATTCTTATAGAGGCGCTTTAACCTTTTACCGTTTCACATTGGTGTGCTGGAAAGTGAACGCTCTTTTTTTTCTGTCATTCTTTAAAATACTGCATTGTATACCGTCTACTTAGGGCTTAAATTCAATCGGAGCCCGACTAAGCTAATCCTTAGTTTTTCTTATGAAACTATAATTCCAACCGCAACCTCAAATAAGACGAAGATCCGGTCTTTTATTTTGTTATTTAACTATTCATCACAAATGTAATAATTTAATAAACTTTGCTTATCTGGTTACATTTTATTTAATTTTAATTATTTTATTATTTTTATTATTAATTTTTCATTATTTTAATTAATTATTTTATTTTTATTAATTTATTTTTAGCTTTTCTTTTCTGACGCCTTCCGTAAGGCAGTTCCAATCACTAGCACTTTCGATTTTAGAAATTAAGTCTAATTCGGGAGGATATGTTTTTCTTTGTCATATTCTACTGACAGCTAGAATTAGGTAGGCTGGCGATGGTGGTCAGAAAGTGGACTCTTTAGTTTGTTTTCATATTTGCACATCTCCGTTAAAATTTCCTGCGATACTCTTATGAGGATTCTAGTATTTTCTCTATTTTCATTAGTGATGCTTTAACTGTTTTACCATTTCTTGGTCGATGAGCTAAAAAATGATACTTTTTAATTCTGCCATCCCTTGGAATAGTATTACGTGTTTTGAGAGTTTTAAATTAACCAGTCCAGCTGAACTTTTTGTCAGAATTTGAGTGAAACTGTAATTCTAGCAGATAAGACCAAGTCCAGTATTTTATTTTATTTAACTATTTATTATTCATATAGTTTATTAATCTTTTGTTTATCTATTTAAGTTTTTATTGAGTTTTAATTTATTCGTTATTTATTTTATTATAATTTCATTCATATATTTTTGTTCCTCTTTCTTGACGGCCTCCCACAGGCCTCCGGCTCTTCTAATTTTAGAAAATTAAAACCCTGAAGAAGACGCATTGCAACAAAAAAATATGCCTTTTTCCGGAACTGATGATTCCTTATCCGAGATAACAATGCATGGAATACATATGTATTTCTTGAAGAATTCTGAAAGTTTCAGAAAACTTCGAAAAAACATTGCTATTTTCTGCCCTTCAGAAGACTTTTTCCGACTTCTGAAGTAATATTTTAGTTGAAATATTGTCCGAAAGATGGCGTTCTTTCAAAACAGACTTGACGCTGCCACTTTTCAAAATGGCACGAGTGAACGCCATGAGATCACTGAGAGAAGTAAACATTCCGTAATTAATGTGTTTTGTGTGATTGTTTTGGTGCAAATTACGCAGGATACTTTTGTGCTTTTGTTCGTGAAGTTTCCACCTAGTTATGACTGAGCGAAGTGATTTACTCAAGCAAACAAAAGTTGGAATTTTTTGACAGATTTACTTGGATTATTACGGATTGTAACGTTAAATGCATCCTTCTTCATTATATGGACGCGGTAGGTGCAGATTTTTTTTTATAAAAAAATACAAAGTTACGACAACGATAGCCATCACTTCTATGCTGTAAAAAAATAATAGCTGTAGAAAAATGTTGGTAAAACTTTTCTAAGTTAAAAAAAAAAATCATAGTTGAATTTTTTGATAGTTTCAGTAGCTTGTAGAGTACGATAAATGTGTAACGTTGTGTTTATTAGCTATGACATTCTCTGTCAAAGGTCTGGAGTTCGCGGGATTCTTTTAAAACTGTTTGTTTACATTCTGAATGGGTCATAGCAATAACATTAGCTGCTTTAAAGCTATCAGAAGCGCATCGATGTAGGGTTGCTTGAATGTGTAGTCATGCTAGACACTTCGCCAAGTGTCGCCAAAAAATAAAGTATGATAATCTTTTAATTTTTTATATGATTCCGAGTAGTGTTTTGGTGGAATACATTTTCTTCTATTATAAAACTTATAAAATAATTTGATAATTTTTTTATTTATCGAAAAAAAGTAAATAATCAGGTTAAATATTGTAAACTAAATGATTACTATATTAATAATTATTTATTAATTTCTATAATTTTAGGAATCACGAAATAAATGTCAATGAAAATATTTTGAAATTATTCACGTTCCGCTTTGCACGTTATAGTGAAAAACTGGAGAAAAAGATAGGTGCTATCTTTTAACAGAGGGTGATTATGATTTGTGTTATGAGATTTGATATTTTGAGGTATGGTTATAATAAAATTAATTATTTACTGATTTATTTGAAGAAATGAATCTATGTAATCGTAACTCGATTTTTATAAAACTCTTTTTTTTTTTTTTCCCTCGAAGCAGAGGACAACAATATTAACAACAACGTGTTATATGTAGAATGTTTAAAATTTTGCAAAAGAACTGATATGCATAAGCATGTGTAAAGTGAAAGAAATTCGATTTCATTCCCTCCCACGATATTAATGATTTAGAATATCATTTATGAATTACAGACTTTTGAATTATGCATATTAGAAAAATAATTTTCGGCCAAACTTGTTTAGGTATTGAAAGTGCCAACATTTCACTCTAATTGAACTCTCATTTAACGAATCTGACAACAATCACGACTTTTCATGATTCGCAGTCTTCATCAAAATGGAGACTGCAGCGAATCCTCTTGTGGCGACTACTTCCCGCTGATGACAAAATCTGCAAGTGAGTAGTATTTCTAAGAACATAAATAAATATTAGTATTAAATGACTTCTCTAGGACAACCATTTCCACAGAAGACAAAATCATCTGGACCTGAAGTTGGCCTAGAGAGGGTTCTAGAGTTACTAGAGAGGGTTCACTGCATTTCAAGGGATGAATTACCTGTTCTTAAAAAATTTTAGGCTGTTCTAATAGTTTGAAATCCTAAAAAGATATCCGCCCACCAGCGGCAGAGCGGAATCTGCTGAACACTGATCGTTACGGCCTGTGTTCGATTCCAGGCGAACGGGTTGGCTGCATGGGCCTTTTCGCGATTTTCCCCGTGTATTATGTGCATACGAGCCACATGCCCTTAGAAAGTCTTCCACGAAATCTTCCCTCCTCTTGGATAGCCTTAGTGTGCTTTGCCACAATCAACTAAACCTAATAAAGGTAATCTGAACACTAGGCAAGTTGTCCTTTTGGGATTTTCCAAACTCTTGTTTTTTAGTGAGGGGACCATAATTATGAGGAATTATAACGTGTCTTTCGCGCCTTCCTAAGTCTAGAGCAGGGTTATTTAAACTTTTTTTTAGTCGCGACCCCTTTTTATCACTCAGATGTTTTTCGCGACCCCAAGGACCCCATAATATTTACGAAAATCTTGTGGGACCCCATAAGCATTACACAAATCCGACACACACGTGAGTGAAACTATCAATTTTTTTTTTTGTACTGTAGTGTTTCACTTGTTTTGCAGTTTTAGGTCATTAATTTCTAATATTAAGACATAGAACAATGTGAAAATTTTAAATAAGTAACGGAAGAAATAACAGCATCACGTGCAAAGCAAGTAAAATGAACTTTTATATTATAAAAAGAATGCGTCGAAACGTTTTTGTCTTTTCTTTGTCTGTATTGTCTTATCTTTATCTATTTTTAGATATATTGTGTAAAAATATTTGGTAATGGTAAAATTATTAAAGAAATTTCAGAACTGCTAAAGTTTTTGGCGACCCCCATGGGGGTCACGACCCACAATTTAAGAAACTGGTCTAGAGTAATGTGTCCCAAACCCTATGTCCGCAAGCATCATTGCGCCCACCAAGTGTTTAACATGTGCCCGCTGCTACGCAACTAAGATCAAAATTATTTCAGTTTTCAATAAAACGTTGTATAAAACTTTTTTATAGTTAGTAATTTATTACAAAAATATAAACATATGTATTAAAACAATTATCTGTTAATAATTATACGTATATAATTTTAAATGGTCACCCGGTGTGATCGGGAGTGTCGGAGTTTGAAGGTATGGTTCTGGCGTCTCGGCCGATTTACGATTTTGATCCGATTACTTATTAAAAATTAAAAAAATGTCAAATATCATTGTTTTCAACTATGACTATCATAAAATTAAAGTACAGATATCGACTTAAAAAGGAACGTCTTGATGACTGCTTACGAGCAGATATATCATCATATTCTCCTAATTCTGAAGCAATGGCCTATGAAGTTCAGTGCCAAGTAGAGTACTGACTTTGCGAATTCATTAAAAAAAATAATTTATATAAATAAATTATTTTAAACGAATAATAAACCAAGGAATTTGTAAACTTTTTCCTGTACTATTTAGTATTTTTTTTAACATAAAAATGCCATCAATAATTTTTATATCTTAAAATTATATTTTTGGTATTATTTTTTGTTGTGTAATGTATATTATTAACTATGTCAACCTATAAATTTACCTTGAAGGAATGTGCCCGCCACCCCAACGGTATTGTACAATGTGCTCTAAGGTATAAAAAGGTTTGGGAATTTCTGCTTTAGGGGCTTATGTCTGAACCTTTTGAATTTAGACGATAACTGGAGCTTAGCTGTTCTTGGATCGCCTCAGTCCTGGGGTATTTCGTATGTTCATCTGAGTAACAGTCTTCCGATTGTTTAACTTCCATTCAGTTTCCGTATAGAAATTCCTTCTCTCACATAATGTATGTTGCCTCACCCTTCGAATTACATTTTTTAGAAATACTGAAATGAGTAGCTGGATTTTGTATAAAATTAGTTCATGAAACCACAAAGAATGGGAAACATCCAAGAAATGCATATCCACTAATTGATTGAGCCCAGAAGTAATACTGAAGTCTATTGCTGAAGAAACAACTTTTACAGCTGGTAATGAAGAAATAATAAATTTAGAGATAAACGAAGTTAAGGCATTTGCTTCTCATTCTTTATATATTTCTTTTAAGTCATAATCTAGGCAACTCACGCTCGTAGATACATGATTCTTCCATTAAAATTTATTAGTTATTGTTTAAATGCCTCTAAAATCAAAAGAGTGTGTAATATTATATTAAACTATAAGGTCTTTTTTATTGTGACGTCTGTCATTCCCGCGGAAATTGTTTCTCTCTTTTAGGTTGTTTAATTAAAGTATACATGTGTAGAAGAATCCTTTGAAAATGGGGTATGCATTCGTGTAAATGCTGTTGTTAGATTGCTGGTATTTGATTCATGGTAAGCAACCATTTTATAAATGTGGCTCCGCTAAAGAATTATTTTACTTTCGAGTCTCTTTTAACAGGGCAAGAAAATATCAAGCACAATATAAAAAGAAAACAAGTTTCTTGCACCTACCATACTGATTTTCTTAATTTCGATAATTTTTGAGAGCATAGTGATTTGTGATTTTCCTCATGTGAAACGTGAATAATATATGAGCCGATCTCTCATAGAAAATCCTCCACGAAGGCATCCTTTCTAAAACGGATTAACTTCAGGTGCATCGCAGTAATAAATAACTTTATAACTTAAAATAACCATTTGAGATGGGAAGAATATAAACAAATATTTTTTTTGTAATTTTAAAGAATTTATTTTTTCGCCCCATGCTACTATTTAATAAATCTTTTATCAATAATACAGGGTGTTTATAAAGTCCCGGACCCATTTTGATGTTTAACAACTCAAAAAATTATGAAGATATAAACAAACTTATGACATTTATTGATGGAATAACTTACATATTTTCCTTTTCAGGTTTAAATATCTTAACTTTTGTAAATATCGTCTGCGCGTGTGATTAATTCCAGATAATTTCATTTTCCAGTCTAAATATCTGTAGTTTTCTAAATATCGTCTGCTTATTAATGGCATTTTTCTCTCTTTTGTTTTTGGCAACTGTTGCAAACGTTACGTTTACTTTTGATGTGTTTGTTTTAGTATTTTTGTATGTGATGTTTTATTCGACCGGATATTAAGGAGAATGCATACACCACAAGAGAAAGCACAGGTTTTATGGTGGTTCATAGAAACGAAATCCATACTGCAAACACAGAGAAATTGCACAACTAGAAGAGCTTCAGCCACATGTCTTTTTACAACAAGATGGTGCACCTCCTCATTGGGGTACCATCGTTCGTAGTTCTTTGAACGACCATTTTACAGGAAGATGGATTGGGCGAGGAGGTTTAATTCCCTGGCCACTCAGATCACCTAATATAACGCTGCTGGATTTTTTCCTTTAGGGATTTGTAAAGGACAACGTTTACAGGAGGAGAGTGTCGAACATCGATGACCTAAAAGCCAGAATTACAACCGCAATAGCCTCTGTGGATGCCGACATGCTTGCCGGTACCTGGCGTGAAATTGAATATCGACTTGATATTCTTCGTGCGACGAAGGGGGCACATGTGGAAGTATATTGACAAGGGTCATGAAACGTTTTGAGTCTATCTAACCATTTATGTTATTAATTTTAATCTCTCTTTGTTATTTTATGAGTTATTAAACATCAAAATGGGTCCGGGACTTTATAAACACCCTGTATTTTTAGAGCTGTAAATGGGAGTGAAATGGAATAGCCTCTGAGGTAAATATTTTGTACGCGCTGTTTCATGAATATCTTAAGGTACACACCTTTATGGTGGACCAATTTGATGAACCATTATGTGTGAGGTTCTTCGTGGGATTCCGTGATAAGCTCTGGTAAGAGCGGAATTAATTCCCGCTCTAAACCAGAATATGCAACGAAAGCATCAAAGCATCATGAAATTCAATATCATCTCGAAAAATCGTTTACAAAAGTCCATATATCAAAAAAATTCATGTTTACATGAGATAATTTTCTCAAGAGTTTTATTGTATTTTCGTTCAAGCAAATTAACCCTAAAATTGTTACTCATTGTATCAAACTGATATCATTAAATAATGAATCCACATTTGATAGTTGTAAAATTGGGATGTTTGTCACAAAATGTTTGTAGTCATCTGAAATTTTAATTCGTGCGTTAGTCGCTTATAGTATGATAAATATCTCACGAAAGTTAACGTTTTCGAAACGGTTATTTTATAAATTCATGATAGTGAAGCTTATAAAATGTTTCGAAGAGAAATTTTCAAAAATATATCTGTTGCACTATGAAGTTCTACATCTGTGTTGTTATATTCGAATATTGTTAAAAATATTTCTGTCTTGATTTCAGGTTTGTTCTTTATCGATTGCTTTTAAATTATATATTTTTTTTCAATGGATAGTTAATATTGAAAAAATTTTCAAACATTTAATAAATCTTTTCTCAAGTTCGAGATTGATATCTTTTGAAAAATAATATTGTTAAGTTTCTTCCTCATATGTGTATGACGATATCTATGATTCCAAAAAATAATAAATTTCGCAGAAGGGATTGTTGTTTAATTTAAATTACGTACCAAAATGTGAGAAAAGCGTATTTAAATTTTACGCATTCAAAAAGAACTTTTTATAAAATTTTAAGGCCGTTAAACTCAACATGCAAGGAATATCATTAAATGTGTTTTTTCGCATAAATACGGCAATATATTGGCAAATCGTATTTAATGTCACAAGCTTTCGTATTTTTATAAATAGCCTGTTTAGTGTATATTTAAACTTGTACACTGGCGTTTCGAAAACGCGACTTTTAATACAATACTGAAAACGCTTTAAATGGATCTGATATCAAAGAAAGACAGAAACGTGACTTTTATTTTATTATTAAAAGCAGTTTAATTGGTCTTATAATGGAAGAAGCTAGATCCTTCATTCCTGTGTATAAAAAAAAAAAAAAAAAAAAAAAAAAAAGGAAGGGTAAGAAAACAGAAAAATCTGAAAGGTTTCAGATTTTAAATTACGCCCAGAGGGACTTTTTTGTTTTACATTTTGTGTGTTGCCTTTATTTATTAAATACCATGTTTTTCGCACTTAAGCCATAAAATTCAGTTCAACAGCAATATCGCAAAATAATTTTAAAATGAGCGTATCTTTAAAATTTCCGATACACAGTGTCGCGAGTTGGAGATAAAAATGTTTTTTTCTGTACAACGTTGCCATTGCTCGCTTTGAAATCCTTGAGTTTGTTAATTAAAAATTCGTTAAAGTTTTACAAAATATGCAATCGATATTCCAAATTTCAAATTTGGGCTTAGAGATGCCCATATTCGGGTGGAAACGTTCAATATTCAAAATTAGATGGCTCTAGGTACCGTTGTTTTATCACAATGCGAGAAACACACGTACATTTATGCAGATTCTTCATTATTTAATTTCTTTAAATATAATACAGGGCGATGATATTTGGTGGCAACAATATGGAAAGTAAAACAACGCTTTTAGTGAATCATGCAAAATGCCAAAACGAAATTAAAAATCCTTCTGAGCAAATTGCCCCTTTGAATTAATAAAATAAAATAAAATCTGAAAGCTTTCAGATTTTTACATTTCGCCCAAAGGGACTTTTTTTAACGTTTTGTGTGTTACCTTTATTTATTAAATATCAAATTCTTTGCATAAAATTCAATATCAGCCATGTCGCAAAATAATTTTAGAATGAGCATATCTTTAGAATTTCCGATACACAATCTCGAGCGCTGGAGATATTCCCCCCCACCCTCGTATAGTCCTCGCTTTGAAATCGTTGAGTTCTTAATCAAAACTTCTTTAATGTCTGACAAATTATGAAATAGATAATAAAACAAATTCCAAATAAGGGCTTCCAAATGCCCATATTCGGCTGGAGGATACATTTATGCAGATTTTTCATTATTTAATTTCTTTAAATATAATACAGAGCTGTAATATTTGGTGGCAAGAGTTTGAAAAGTGAATCAACGCAAAATGCCAAAACGAAATTAATAGCTATTTAGGCTAAAAAATAAATAATATAAAAAGTAGTAAAATATGCGTGGTTTCAAGCTTAACAATGTAATTATTTTTATATATTAATTTTTTATGTAATTTGTTTAATTGCTTGCATTTCTTTTTTGATTTTTCATGTAATATTGCTTTTCGGCGGTTCTTTAATTCTCCTTCTTTCTTTCTTTCTGTTCCCCCCTTTCCTCTCTCTCTGTATTTTAATGCATGATAAATAGTGGATACTAGCAAAACATTTATCATATGTTTAATGTGTTATAAAAAAGTTAAAATTCGCCAACATGTTAGCTGACAAGCAGCTGCAAACTTCGCATGGCACCGGTCAAATAATATAAACAAAATAAAACTAAGCCAAAATATTGACTGAAATAAATACTGTGCTGTTAAAATAATTCCGAAACCTCCCCCAGTTGAAAATCTGGGATGAAATTAGGTCTAAGTATAGTCAAGATTAACTGCGGGAAAGATTAACCGGATCTCGTCTAAAAAAGTAAAATTGTTTATTGCAGAATGGAGGAAAAACATTTCTGTAAACAAAACTGTTTAACCTTAAGCAGTCTTCTAACGCCTAGCTTAGTTTGTGATACCAAACCAGTACGAGACGCTATGACTTTATTTATTAAATATCAAGTTCTTCGCGCATAAAAATAAATAAAATTCGTTTCAACAGCAAATTCAAAAAATATTTAAAAACAGCACATCTTTAGAATTTTCCATAGACAGTCTCGCGCGCTGGACGTAAAACTTTTTTTTTTCGTTCGGTGTTGCCACTGCTCGCTTTAAAACGTTGAGTTTGTTAATCAAAAATTCGTTAACGTTTTGCAAAATAGGAAATAGATAATAAAACAAATTCGGAATTCAAAATTCGGTCTTCCAGGTAACCATGTTCGGGTGGAGGATTACGTTATTCAAAATTTGATGGCTATCGGTACTGTTATTTTTTCACAATGAGAGAAACATACATACATTCGTGCAGATTTTTCATCAGTTAATTTCTTTAAATATGATGCAGGGCGATACTATTTGGTGGTAACAATTTTAAAAGTGACATCCGATTTTTAGTTATTCAAAGCAAAAATGCCGTTTTGAAATTTAAAAAAAAAACGCGGGAGGAGGACAAGTCTGCTTGTTGTCAAATCATCTTTATCATTTAAATAATATTTACATTGCAAGGTATTTCCCAATTTAATATTTTTTAAAGAAAAATGGATTTATTGGCAACATTGTATTTCATATTTAGTCCTGGCAACCTAAAAAGAAAATTAAATTGAATTTGAAAACAAGTATATGAGAGGTAACGGCTAAAAAGAAAATGTATGAGAAACTTCTGTTAGTATGAAAAAGATGTAAATAATAAATTATTTAATGTCAAACCCTCTCTTTTTTATTTAACAGCGTCAGTCACATATATACCTACTTATCTCTTGGTCTATATACCCCTTTACCTATTTGTTTATTCTTCAGTCTGTTAATATAAATGTGCAGCTAGCTGTACCTACCTGTCTATATAACTGTGCATCCATACTTATATCAAGTTCCAGCTAAAAGAACCAAGACTTGGAGGACGAGACCATATCAGTATTACCCGGGTAATCGTGATTTAAGTGTATTTAATTAAAATGAGCGATCTCCATGTATAATAGATGAAAGATTTTTCGAAATTTGAGATATTTGAAAGAAAAAAAAATACGATTCAGATTATGAGGTATTTCTCCCGGCTGCTTCGCATGCCTTAGTGGTGTAGTGGTCAACACACTCGACGCGTATTCCAAAGGTGCGTGGTTCGGTTCCCGGCGAAGGCTTTGCTCATTTTTCATTCTCTGCTTCCAAAAAAATCCTAATGACTCTACAAGTGGCGCCCGAACTAAAAATGGTGGTGGAGGATGATTCTCCATCACCACGGTTTGGCGACTGGGGCCCCTAATCCCCAGATGCCTTTTAAAAGGGGAAGTATATAAAGTATTTCTCCCGCCTTCTTCGCATGCCTTCGTGGTGTAGTGGTCAGCTCGCTCGACGCGTATTCCAGAGGTCCGTGGTTCGATTCCCGGCGAAGGCGTTGCTTATTTTTCATACTTCTAAAAAAATCTTAATGACTCTACAAGGTTTCAGAAAATTTAGGATTTGTTCCAGTTCTAATGTGGTCCATCAGCGGGCGAGCAGTAAAATAGCTGGTAATTCGACCCAGATTTAAATCCTGGTGAACGAGCTTTCTGCATAGGAGTTTTCTTGATTATCTACATGTGTTTAACGTAACTACGAGTCAGTTTAGAAAATCCTCCGCGGAGGCATCTCATCCCGTAGGTAGGTAGTCTTCGTGTGCTTTGTTATAATCCATTTCAACCCCACCTCTTAATTTCACCACTCTTCTCATCACCGTACAGTTCCACTTCACCCTCCACTAAGTGCATAAGTTAGATACCAAACTTGACCCTTTCATTTTTCATGCAAATTATAAAACCGCATTGCTTGCTGTCAGTAATGATACGGAAATGACCCTTAGGAAGCATTTTGCACTTCTTAATAATGATTTAATACTTTTTGATTAAAAAAACTGACAAAAAGAAATTACTAGCATTTATTTTATTAATATTGTAATAGAATTGACAAGTAACTATTAGTAATTGATTGTAGTTGATAATTAATGGTAAATGATAAAATAATTTTCCAAAAGCTATTTGACAGAATAGCATAGCTTTTCAATTTTTCTTAGCGATAGATAACGATTAATGTTCTTTTTATTATACTAGCTGTTTGTGTGGTGAGCCATAAAAAATATTTCTCATAAAAAATGCGCAGTACCCACCGCTTATTAAAATCACTTTCGTTCCAATCTTATGAGTTTATGAAAAGGCTGAGTTTTATAAATGGTGGTTTACGTATTACAAACTGTGATATGAGTTTTAAACTTCTCTAGTAAAATAATAACTAACTAAATTCAATAATTAATCCTAAAATAATAGTTCAAAATGAATGCTAAAATTAAACTGTTTACGCAGTTTTGAATTTATTTAAAAATTAAAAAAAATATTTTTATAGTTACGTACTTGATGAAATTTTCAACTTTCACAAATACTGTAGAGACATTAGGTAATTTTTGAAACAGATTAGATGAAAAATTAGCAATGACCTCGCCGGGACTTGGACCACGCACCTCTCGAATACGACCCGAGCACCGACTACGTACCGAGTGTTCTGACCACTGCACCATGAAGGCATGTGAAGAAGGCAGGAGAAGTACCTTATAATTTTTGTTCTGTCTGTGTTTGTTTCGTATTGTTCATCAACAGTTCTTCAGTTGTATTCTTAATTTCATAAAACTTCTGGTAGCTTTTCTGATCAGCAGTTTTAAGTTCAAGAACTGTTCGTAGAATTTGCAGTACTTTTGTATACTCGATTGTTTTGGCATATCCTCATATTTTTCTGTGCCACTTTCACTGTCAGTTTCTGCAATTCTTTTAACACTTCCTGTGTATTTTCTCAGTATTGTCGTCAATTCACAAATATTCTGAAAACGAAGCTTCGTCACCTCCGTCATTCACGTCTGAAATATTACCTGTAGCTTGTAATTCCTGTAACGCTTCTTCTACAATAAGACACATTTCGAGAACAGTTTTATGTGTGTCTTAAGAGATTGACCCTCAGCATTGGCTTTAGCATGCATGATCTTTTTCACAGATATCGGCTTACTTATCTTTTTGGAATTCATTTTCGTAAGATTTAGTTCTGTTTATTATTTTCTTTTCTTGGATGACATTTGCAAGCTTTTATAACATCCTGGTCTAAAGGCTGAATGTCAGAAATTCTACTTATAGGAAGAAACATTAATGTTTTTTAGAAAGAGACTAGAGATATGTACAGTTATTTGATAGTAAAGCTTTTTTTTTTCTTTCCATTCTTCATTTCACTGTCTTATTTAAAAAAAAAATCTGATGTCTACACCACATGACTTCATTGTACGGAATATTAAATTATACGGATTTTGTATTTCATTTAAACTTATTGGATTGAATTAAATCCACTTCGTCCATAGCGCATAAACCACAATAGAATAAATGCACTCTTTAAAATTCACTATATTTGTTTACCACAGCGACACTCTGGCGCTAGGTTCACTTAACAGCGTTATATCTCATTCATTTTACAACTCAGAATGCACAAAAATTATGTATGTCATCTGAAGATTTGTCTAATTGTTGTCACATGTTCTATTCAAATACTATAATAAATCTAAAACGATGTATAAAAGAATTAAACAAACAAACAAAAAAAAAAGGGGGGGAAGAAAGAAATAGTTTTTCACAGATGATTCAGTATTTCTCATTCAGTTAATTCAGTTCTCACTTCGCGACAAGGCAGAAATACATAAAAACTCAAAATAGCTATAATAAAAAACTATAAATTAAATCTTAAACATTTATTTCCTCAAATAAATTCCAGAATTGATTAAGCATGATTTAATTCGTAATAATAAAAGAAGGCGTTATGTTTGTTCTTGCGAAGTTTAGTTTCTCTAGATTGGAAACAAATTCACTATTCTGCTAAGTTTCAAATGCAAACAAATATGGCTGCTATGGCCAAAATAATTAGGCTTAGCCGCACTTAAACAACTTTTAGATTGTTGGTAATTCTGCAATTATAATATGTAAGTTAACTAAAGGCACAAAAACCTTAACCGGAAGATAACAACAACATAATTCAATCATTTTTAAAGCAAAAAATGCACAATTTACAAACATATAAGAATAAAGAAGCTGAGCTCACTGAGCCGAGTAACAGAGTGGATATATATATATATATATGTTTTTGGTGCTGCCGATTGCCACCAAAATAGGAGGCGCACATCTACATATTATAGCAGTCCTATATACAAAATTTCAACGTTCTGAGGCTACACGTTTTTTGAGTTATGAGAGATACATACATACGTACGTGCGCACAGACGCCACGAAAAAATATCTTCAGAATCCATTTTAAATCAATTTTTATAATTATTTTGGGAGAAAAGAGTCTTTTATTCTGTCGTTACATACGGGTGTCACTCAAAAACATCGTTAAATTGCATTCTATAGCGGTCAAAACGGATATTTTCGTTGAAATATGATACCCGAAATTTTTCACTATTACAATACTTCCTTTTTACTTCGTACAAGGAAGAAAAAAATCAGTAAAAATATTACTTTTCATCCACGAATACTTGTTGCTATGTTAAGTTAGAAGTAAATTCTTGTCTTTTTTCAAGCATCGATGTTTTTTGCTTTTGTCAGTAACCAGTGTTGTTGTTGTTGCATTAATTGTTGGAGCTATATTGCACGATGATAACAACGGAACTCGTTCCTTCAATTTCTTACCAGCTGCTGTTTGACCTTTAAATGTTATGTGCATTTTGGTAATGTTCTGCAATACAATTCCGATTTGTCTGTGTTATAAATTTTGTGTGGTTTGTATTCATTGAGCAGCCTAGGTAAAACGTCTTTTATCACCCGATTGATGATTTACCTGTTCTTTCTCACCATGCAGTTTCAAATGAATGATGTTAGATTCCTCTCTTTGCAACCTGTGAGTTGTCTGTCAGTTCATCATGGGAAAATGCTAGAAATTCTATTCTAGCATTTTAGCGAATTAGCTTTTGTAGTGAAAAAAGCTGTAGTAATAGAAGCATTTTTTAGTTTCATAGTTTGAAACCGTTTTTGAAAAGTAGTTTTCAACGTATTTCGATTTTCCATTCTTTTTTATGTATTTGCGTTTGATATTTTTATTATTAGTTGATCAGTTGTAATTTTTTGTTTAAGCAAATTTCACAATGTTTGAGGAATTAACTGTTGCAGTGTTCTTCCCTTTTATCTATTAAGTGTGGAGGAACCTAGTGAACTGCTAAGCGAATAATCGCTTAAATCCACGAACAAAAAACATAAACTCAAGAAGGGTTAATTACCCTTTATAGCTCAAACTAAAGGTGTATAGTCGGTCCCTTTCTCAAGAAGTACAACAGAGCCTCCACTTGGGCTTAAAATATAAGAACTTAACTAAAGAGATTTAGCCGAAGCTAAAGTCTAACTAGTTGGCCCCTAAAGATCGAACTATCTAGCGAAGCTATCAAGGGCACGTAGTACGGCCAAAAGTAATAACAGCTTAGAGAGATATGGCCAAAAGGCAAATGCGCACTAATTAGAAACTCTGATTCTCTAAGTCAGTGAAACTTAACTACTATCTGCTACTCATTTGCATTTAACTCGACTCTAAAAACACGTTCTTGTAAGGAATTTGTAAGTTGAAATTAGGATAGATAGGAAAGGAGCTGTAACTTAAAAATAACTGTTATAAACTTAGGATAAACCTTACACAGTTTATATGCAAATTTTCGCTAGTTGCACTCACCAATAACATCAAAATCTTTTTAGAATTGATTGTTTTCTGTCGGGCTTAATTCTTTTCGCTCAGGCATTTTCGATATGTTGAAAGCACAATACAGTTTTTTAAAATGCTTTATCCAGTGATTTATGCAATTTCAAAAATCCCGTTTCTAGCCAGCAGGAAGATAGCAATTTGTTTGTTGAATTGATTGGCTATTTAATGATTTCAGACAGGACCAATGTTTTCTTTACTTTTCCTTTAGCCTATAGCTATTATTCTGTATTCATTCAAAGACTGTTAATCTATGGTATTGTTTAGGAAGCGGTAATGTTAGGTAGGTTTTGCCTTTAATTTTGATATCTCGACAGTATGTACTCTATTAACCAACTTGACAGACTTGCAATCTCTTCTATCTGCAAACCTTACGTTTCTTTCCTTCACTTCAGCTTAGGATTTTTTTAATTACTAGTTTTAATTTTAGTGTTATTTTTAATTACTAGTTTGGACTGTTTTAGCATCTGCACTACTAAGTTCGAAAGCTGACACTTTTCGATGTATGACACTCTTCGAGCCAGATACTGTAGTGTCTCACCTCTAGCAAAGAAGAGAACATGTTAGGAACAATTCTTGAATTTTTTTAGAACTCTGTATGAATATAATGTGTGCATCTCAAAGGGAGGATTTTGAATGTGTGAACTTTGAAAAATTTGAGTGTTAGCTTAAGATAAGGAAATTTTGCCCTTCTGGACTGGAGTGCGAACAAAGAGCTCTGAAAAAGTGTTTTACAGGTTGGAGTGAAGAAAAATTTCGGTCAAACGCTTTTTATTGAAGTGCAACATAATTAAACGGCAAATGAGCGACGGTCCACAATTACTAAAATGGATGGAATATAAGCAGCTTCGATAGGTACACTGCGGGGGGTGGAGGGCACAGTTCTATATCTCCCGTTCTACCGGGCCGATTGACAGGATTAAAATTGCGTTTTTCATGTCTGCAAAGCACGACTTAGGATATACTTAGATTTATAACATTGTTTTAATATAGGTATTTTTACACAAAATCGGACTTTTTCTGAAATGACGTGTCAGTGTTTTCCCATGTTTCGATTCTACGACTCAAATTATGCCTAAATATTAAATTTTGTAAAATTTGGTGCGACATTTACGGAGAAATTCAGAAATTTATCTTGGCGCATTTTGTTTTCAATTTACTCTAAGGATAATTCACTTGGCGAACTTCTTAATTTACAGCAACCTGTTTTCCTTTCCTTTTCTTCATTGTACACGAACGGAAAAAAAGTCATCGTTCATTCTTTCAAATAATTTAACAAAGTACATTAATATATATCAGACGCAGACATATATATTCTTTCTTTCTTCTAAATGTGCTAAACAATAGTAAGAACACACACACATATATATATATATAGAATACAAACAAACTTAGAAGTAATGAACAACAGGAGTTTTGATGGCGTAGGTATTTTATCGAAATCCAATTGGAAAATAAATGTTCCATTTCGCAAATGAGGTATCCTGTCGGCTAAAAATGTAATGGCAACAAGAAAAAGACGGAGCAGTGTTGATGCGTAATACGTAGATAGGATAGATCGTAGATCCATATTGAAGAGGAAGAATTCTGATTGCGTATAGTATGATGAAATGTTGAAACGGTATTGATTAGGAAACTTGGCAGACCAGTAATATCAAATCCTATTTTTATTTAAATTGACATTTGTGACTACAATCCAACTTAGCATTCTAATCGTGCCTAGTTTCAAAGCATTTACATTTTTGATACTTTTGCTATAGGAAGGGAGCCCAGCGAAGCTGCGTACAAGCAGCACACAGAGAAGCTAAAGTACGCATTTATCCAATATGGCAGTCTGTTAAGAGAAAGGTTTTTGGTTTACCTTAGAAACGTTTAGGTTCTTAAAGTTTAGGTTCCGAAAAAACTACGTCACCAGCGTTACGCAAGCTCTGGCATAGATTAATCTAGAAGTGAAGCAGTCTAGTAATGATTTGAAATTAAATCGTAGAATGCCTTATAATTATATTGGGATATTAATATTTAATGTAATTTAAGGAACAATAAAAGATAACTTAGAAATGGCATATGAATGATTTCATTCAATACAGATAAATTTCTTTTTTACAATTTTAAATTAAAATCTTTATTACTAGCTGTCCCATTATTTGAATTTTAATCGTATGTAAACAGAAATAGTGTAAAATTGTTTTTAAAAATACATTTTCGAGAAAATTTAATTTGTGAAATTTCTTAATTTCCCTTAAACTTTGCAAAGATAATCACGGAAATTCGAACTTTAAAACAAAATTACTGCTCTTGTCATCGCCCACCACTTTGCGCTCAATTAGGATTACAATTTCTGCAATTAGAGTTGCCTTCTATATTTTATAGTTATAGTACAAAATGATGTAAAGCAGCCAAGAGTAGTCAGTAATCGGAATAGATGAAATTGCAGACATCCAGTTTTTTTCCTGGGCTAGTTTTCAGTCGTCGTCATCTTTCCGAAACCCACACTTTGTGTAGGCTGGCTTTAACTAAAAGTGCTTTGGAAGCGATCAAGATTTGACCGTTGAATATTTTTTTGTTGATATTTGAACTGTCTAACCGGTGTGACCACTTAGTTTTCGTGATCGCAGAACATCTCTCTAACAGAAAATGCTCAGTGATAGAAATGTTGCCTTTCTTAACCGTAAACCGTGGAAGGGGGAGTGATCATGTCTGGCGTTAAATTCAAAACTCATATTGGCATAAGCTTGCTTTCAAAAAGTGGTCTGACATTTATTATGCTTTTAATTTTTTTACATTCTAGAAATGCATATATTCTTGGAAACTTCCAAATAATGATAAACTGTGCAACTCATGGTTTTTAAAATTGTCTCATTCATGAATCTTGTGACAGTTACAGGCAGAAAACATAATTTAAGATCATAAAATTTTCACTTTCTCTCGGATAATTAAATGGACATGGGTTTTTAATAGAAAAATTTTCAGTTATTTGTGACGATTGAGAACAAAATAAAGTTAACGAAATTAAAGAGAGTGAAGTGTTTACAGACTTTTACCTCTCCTTCGATTGGCTTGACCTGTTTGAAGCTTAGCGAAGTTTTATCTTTTATTTATGCGAAATAGAGAGCCAGACATCATTGCGCTAAATTCGTTTAATTTTGTCTCGAGTAGCTTAGCCATATGCTGTCACATCACTCTGACTAAACGGTGACGTATTATGCTAACCATAATTCTGTTGAACAAAAGGCTTTATTGATAGTGTTTTCATAATAATATTCATTGCGTAAAATTATTGAATATAAAATAACCCTTCTCATGAAAGAACACAGAAACTTTATGTTGATGTCTAGCATACTGCTTGTTTTTCATGCTCGTTTCCTGAGTATTTTTTATACAGAGTTACTTTATGCAATAATTTTTTGATTTTTTATTACCTTATAAGGTATTTCTCCTGCCTTCTTAGCATACCTTCGCGGTGTAATGGTTAAGCACACTCGGCGCATATTCGAGAGGTCCGTGGTTCGAGGGCATTGTTCATTTTTTATGATTCCTGCTTCGAAATAACCTAATGTCTCTACAACCTTATCGTAAAACTTATCACATACCATCTCAGAATTTTATCTAAGAAACTATATCATTGATTCGACACATTAGTTTGAATTCTCCTTATACCAAATGATATTTATAAACAAAATAGAAAATTTTCTTTCCTTGGATGCTGTACTTCCAACATGTATTACATAAACGCCACTGTCGTACAAAAATTCTGAAAGTATAGGGATTCTTCTTTAACATAAGAATATATTCGTATCCGTCTAATAGATTCCACAGATATCAACCTGGAATGCTTTTTTTATTACGGTTTGCACTTGTGGCGTTTCATCTGTTTCATCCATGTGGGTAGTTCTTCATTCGGACTTTTCACCCAAATGTCTCTCCATTCAATACCTTTCTTCGTAATATTCCCATAGATTTCTGTTTTTCTGTACTTGTTAAGATAGTTCAGAGTAGTTTTGTAGAAATCCCGCCTTAAAAGTTAGTTAAATTCAGTAAATTTATTAAATGCATAATGTAACAATTTTAATTTATTTAAAATTTTTATAACAACATTTTTTTGGGGGGG
Source organism: Stegodyphus mimosarum (assembly GCA_000611955.2). Lineage (NCBI taxonomy): Eukaryota > Metazoa > Arthropoda > Arachnida > Araneae > Eresidae > Stegodyphus > Stegodyphus mimosarum. The sequence continues at coordinate 555,534 of KK117843.1, read as the reverse complement.
GCGAGGTCGAGTCTTTTAATATGCTGAAAAAGTGTTCGTTCGATGTTATTTGCTATTTCTACAGCGAAGCTTATGAATGTTTCAAATGTAGTTTACTTGTTGTCTTGCAGATGATGACGGTAATTTCAAACAAGGATATGTTTGCAGTTTCTGCAACATGATGCAAAATCGTTAACAGATTATGAGTAACAGTATTTACGCATATTTTACAGCGTTTATGAAAGCAAGAAAAAGCTGAAATTTCTGTTAAAACAATGGAACGGATGGGAAGCGGCAATAAAACTGCTCATCTCGCTAGTGTTGATAAACCAGTGATGATTAATTGCTCTGTAGAACAAATAACGACCGCATGCATGAGTCAACAGATTTTCCACCAGCTTTCAGTTCATGGCGGAACAGTCTGATTACACTTTTCATGGATCTTCGCATGTGCAATGCAAACGTGATCATTTATTACTAATTCCTTTACGAAAGTGTTATCCCAAGGAGAAAAATCCTTATGTGTTTGCCATATTCACTATAATGTCTAAAGAATGCTGCAAACCTTTTCAGAAACAAGTACCCAAAATATGTTTAAAATTTGTAGACTTTTTAACGTATTGTAGATCTTATTAAATTACTTGTTTTTTGTCCTCGACTAATCAGATAAACTTTGCTGCCAGTTCCCAATCTTCTACAACAATATCCTTTCTAAGGTTACCCTTCATGCCTTACCCATGCCATAATTAATTAATCAGCCAAGGACAGAAACAGGTTGTGTAATTAGGGAAAATAAATATGTTTTTGTAGTTTCATTTAATATTTATGTATTATTTTATGTGAATAAAAAGAGTTGAATAAAATTTCCCTGATTTGAATTACAGTGAATGCGTATTTGGCCTACAGAAGAAAAGAAACCCACTTGTTCGTATTGATCAAATATCCAGTTAGTTCAGAATAGCTGGAGTTCTATAATGATATTCAGGCACTTGAAATTCTGTAATGTGTGATGCATCAAGCTAGCAGACGCATCAGAGGAAATCAACCGTCCGTTATCTGCTGAGCTAGCTGAAGCCGATGTAGAATGGGAGAATCTAATGAAGTACTTTTACAGCAAGATTTATTCTTCGTAGATAAACTGCTGTTTTCTTAAGGGACGATGAGGAAGCATATTTTATCTGTCTGTTGACTTTTATTATCAATTGCTTTCTTATTTAAGATTTTATTTCCTTCTTTGGCTTCCTTGACTGTTTAGCATCGCTATTTTTAATGACTCAGCTTTTTGACTTTTATGAAGGAAGGAAGAAATTCAAGAATAATTCTGCTGCTTCATTCATGTTTGGGGGAGGAGAAGATCTCAAGAAAAGATAAATTCGTCCTTTTACTGTTATCTGAAATTTCAAAGTAAAAAGCTGTATGGTTGAAAGTAAACAACTATATGGTTGAAAGTGAAAAGCGATATGATTGTAATGATGACTTTTTTTGGTGTGTGTGTATGTATGTGCGTGTGTGCATATGAAAGCACAAGGAAAAGAATGTTTTAAATATTTCACACTTAAATTGATGTTAAATGACAAAAAGAGGGCATCGGAATGTGCTGACTGATTAGATGGTTTAATATTTTCTTAAAAATTATTAAAACTGTTACCAAACTAGACAGCAAATTCGAGCAACACCGCGTCGAACGAAAGCATTTCTAGAAATTTTGCTGCTATAGCTAGATTATCATCTCCAATTGGTAACTCGAGTCAGAAAAGTGGAAGTATGGCTTGCATTGGCTAAGCATTACCCAACATCTTCTACCTTGCATCTGATTTACTAAGCTACCCACAACAAGCAACGGGTTAAATTTCAAGTAAAGTGACATGCATCGGTGGGTGCTCTTCAAAATGGCTCTTTTGGGGTGGGTGTTTTTATGAAGTATTCCCCAATGGTGAGCACTTGCCAAAAACGGCATTGGCCACTCCGAAGGCCAGAAGTGGTGGCCATTTTATTGTAGACGCAGGCACCTAATAGGCGGCCCTCGTTACCTCCTATGAAGGGATAGACAATTTTTACATCCATACCTTCTTGGGGATTCGAACCTGGGCCCTTCGGTATCGCAGTCAGTCTGGGCGGCTTTTTACGAAGTTGTTGCTTGTTTTAATTTGTATGCTGCAGTGTGACAGCAAAAACTGGGACTACCTTCATTTTTTTCCGTCAAGCATTTTTCTGCAGAAAACGGGAATATAGTGTGTCTGCTTGTCAGATTCTCGTCTCTCTTGTTCTTTACTGTTCTTTACTGTCTTGTATAAAACATGATAAAATTTTCGTAGTACGTTTATCATTACTGCTTTGTCTCATGAAATAGTCGAGAAAGAGAAATTCGAACCATCACAAATCGGTGATCACGTGTAAGCTTAGCGAGAAGAAAACTGATGTGTTTAGCTCATGAATGAGTGGTAACTGATAGTAGCTGAAATATCAAAAGTATCAGCAACAAGAAAGTAACAACAACTCACTCTTTGCATTCCTTTCATTTCAACATCCCTTATAAATTTCGTATTTGAAACAAACAAACAAACAAAAATCTCTCTTATTGTTTAGTTATTTTAGTTTTAACAACTGTTAAGAATAATATAACACACTGAATATAAACGGTGTCTCAAAAAAAAAAAAGAAAAAAAACTAAGACATTTGAAACGAATATATCAAAAAGATAATATACATCTGAAAAGATTTAATTATGGTAGTGAATAATATAAAGAATATGATTGCATACATAACCTCTAAAAAGACTTGTAGATTTATGTCTACGATTGATATCGATCAAGAGATGACTACAGTTTTTGCATAAAAGTTCTCGCAATCCTCGAAACTCGTGCATATGAATTTGCACGATTTCCTCAGGGATTTGCTTCAGTTCTAACAAGTGGATTGTGATACACTTTGTCTCATTAATGCAGTACCCCAAGAAAACTCCCAAGCGGTATTTGGCGCACCAGCGTATCAACGGATCAGGAAATTTTTTGATGATCAGAAAACCGTTATTAGAACTGCTCTGGAATAGTGCGCAGAATGGAAGTTATGTGTTTTGCTATAACCGAAGAAAATCTGCCGACGATTAAAGGGATATTTTCTCCGAATGGTAGCCAGCTACTACCACATCTTCAAGTCACAAAACTATCCATCTCATAAATGGTATATATATGTATGTAAGCCATATTTTGCTCCATTTATTGCCATGATCATATCGTTTTAGATTAATTATTCCCTTCCCTGGGTCTCTGTTTCAAAATTTCCCGTCTTTTTGAGACACTATATAAATTTAAACAGACTATAGTCATGAATTTCAAGAGCTGTCTACGTAGAAGAAGAGATAGCTTCATGGCAAGTAACAAGTGTGCGAGGACATTCGATTTGAACCAGTGTTAACTGATATTCTTTAGACCTACAAGATCATCTGCAGAAATATTCTCTCTATTTTTTTATATTGAAATGTTTTTTCTTCTGGATGAAATTATGGAATAGGCATCTTTTTTGAAGAAAATATTGAGAAGTTGAACGTGTGCAATACAGCGAAATAAAAAAGAAATGAAAGGCAGTCAAATGCAATCTGGTAACTTCAGTGTAACACTTTAAAGAGTTTTTCCGTTAAAAATTATAAAAATTTTAAAAGAAAATTCAATTTGATTTATTTTTCAGTTACCAGTTCGATGCAATTCGATTGTATTCAGATGTCAGTTTAGCACTGAAGTAGTTTTAAAGTTAAATGTTACAATAAAATTATTAATTTAGGAATTATTCAAGAAGTATTCAAAAATTAAAGATGCAGATGATTAAAAATCACTGCATTGGCTGCTGTATTGGTGGTCTTTTAATTAGACAGATATTTCCTATTGGATTAATACTACAAAATTAATTAAAACTGAATAATTATTAAATTAAATTTCATTAGAATAATATACTTCGTAATATTGAATAGTGAACATGAATTTCGAATTCAGTACTTAAATTGCAAATTATTTTATAGTAAAAATGATGAAGCTCTTTTTTTTTGTAAATGTGTTATGTCCTTTGTGACAAAAAGCTACTGGTTAAGTTTCATCCATACTACTTAGAGAGAGGTGACCTCAGTCACTGGAGTGATTAAAAAAAAATCCCGTTTAAAAAAATACGGCGTGCAGGGAACTGTGTCACTAAATGAAGTTGACAGTTCAAGGGCAAGTTAAAATCTTTTTGATAGTGAGTCTTGTTTCCCGGTCGATTGCAAAAGAAGCCATGTGATTTTAAATGGTTAAGGTTTCTATTTCTTCAATTCTTCTTCTCTCCCCATTTTCATTGTATAGTTTTTAATACATGAAAATACAATTTTCACTTTTTGGGGGGGGGGCTTTTAGCTTAAAACAGGTAAACGTTACGATCAGCATTTATGAGATGAATAAACAAATCCAAATCAAATTAAATGAAGATTCGTGAGTTAACAGCGATCTGTTAAATAATTCGAGAAAGATCTTTTACGATTTTATTTCCTAAAATATAATTGTATATTTCATTACTAATATTAATTATGTCTTACGTAATTTACCAGCAAATGTTAAAATTAAGAGAAGTTCAAATGAAATTCATTAATCTATACATTTGAATGCTTTGACTTTATTTTTATATAAATTTCTATTATTATAAAAGAAATATATCTATGTATCTATCTGCCTGCCTATCTAGCATAACGACATCGCCATCTTAAACTTTACAGCTTTCAATGATGTTGGAGAGATGATTATATGTTTCCTATTCTCTCAAAAATTTTAGACTACCGGGTCATTAGTAAGATTAGTTTGTTTTTGTTGTAGCTAGTTTAACATATCCACAAATTTTTCATCCTCTGCTTCCTGAGTTTGTGTCATCGTCATTGGAAAAAATACTTTTACAGCTTTTCAGAATGGTAGATTGTTGCACGTCGCTCCATGGCTCTCACAGCCAGTAGATATCTTTCAGATTAACCTGTTTTAGGATTTCAAGAACTGTTTTTTTTTTTTATTTTGTAGATCTTCTAAGAAATATTTCAAGAACCTGCGTCAGTAGTTTAATTTAAGATTTTTTAAAACGCCTGGTACAACGCCAATGCTAAATCAGAGGTGTAACGTTAGGGAGTAGTAAAATAAAGCCTAGATCTCCACTAATCACGTGAGGTTCATCAGAATGACTGGTAAAAAAAGTCTGATGTGTACACCACATGACTTCCTTGTACGGAATATTAATTATACGCAATTTTTCTGCATTTCATTTAAACATATTGAATTAACAGTCAACGAATTTTGAATTAAATCTACTTCGTCGATAGCGCATAAACTACAATAGAATAAATTCACTGTTTAAAGTTCACTATATTTATTTACCATACCATAATTCGGCGATAGGTTCACTTAACAGCGTTACATCTCATTCATTTTGTAACTCAAAGTGAGTAAAAATTATAGCATCTCAAGAATTACCACAAGTTTTATTCAGATACTATAATAAATCTAAAACAATGTATAAAAGAAATTAAACAAATAAAAAAGGAACAGTTTTTCACAGACGATTCAGCGCCGCTTACCTAATGCGCATGCATGTTTTACGTACTAATTAATTCAGTTCTCACTTTGCAGTAAGGCTTAAATACATAAAAAATCAAAATATTTTCATTAAAAATTGGAAGATATAGAAAACATAAAACACCAAATACAGTTAAAATAATTAAAAACCAATTTTTACAATTAAAAGTACAATTTGTACGCAAAAACCAGCTAATAGCTTAAATGATAATTCCAGAATGAATAAGCATAATTTAATTCGCATTAATAAAAGAAGACGTTACTTTGTTGTTGCGAAGCTTAGTTTCTTTAGATTGGTAACAAATCCACTATTCTGCTAAGCTTCAAATGTAAACAAATATGGCCGCTATCATAACCAAAAATTATGTTTAGCCGAACTTAAAAAAACTTAAATTGTTGCGAATTCCACAATTATTGCATGCAGGTTAAGTAAGGGCATAAAAATCTTAACCGAAAGATAAGAATAACATAATTCAATCATTTTTAAAGCAAAAATTGCGCAATTTACAAATTTATAAGAATAAAGATATATATATATATATATATACTTTTGGTGCGGCCTATTGCAACCAAAATGCGAGGTGCACATCTATATGTTATAGCAGCCTTGTATACAAAATGTCAACGTTCTGAGGCTACTCGTTTTTGAGTTTTGCGAGGTACATACGTACGTACGTACGTTCGTACGCACAGGCGCCACGAAAAAAATCTCTTCAGAATCTATTTTAAATCAGTTTTATAATTATTTTGGGGGAAAAGAATTCTTTATTCTGTCCAGATACGGATGTCACTGAAAAACATCGCTAAATTGCATTTGATAGGGGTCAAAATAGGTATAATATGGTACTCGAAATTGTTCGCGATTACAATACTTGGTATAAGGAAGTGAAAAGGCCAAAGTCCCTCACGCTGCTGTGTTGTTGCACAACCAACTGCTTTTTCACTCAAAGCGTCTGCAGTCTTTGCCCTACTTCTGGAAAATTTTCTGCATATGCCCATGAGGAAAGAATAACGAAACATAACGAAAGAATCCGATAATTTCTTGTAATTAATATTGATTTACTAATCTGTACATATTTATTGACTTCTTTTTTTACTTGTCATGTTCTATTTATTATATTTTGCATGACTATGTTCTTTTGTTATTTCTTTGTTGCTTTTTATTTGTTACCTGAAATGCGTACAAATGATTGTTGAATTTCACTAATAAATTCATGAGTATTGTGTATACATATATTTCAGTCTACGTAAATATTTAATTTTCTCATTATACAACAGTTCACTTTCATCGTGAATCATCAAGGATTTCACGATTATCCGTATTATAACAAGGGGATTCTACACTGTGAATATTTGCTTTACGAAATCCAGATGATAAAAAGTTAAAATTTTATTTTTGTGGAAATTTTCGGCTTACTAAGTTAGAACTGTTATCTTAAAATTCTCCACCTTGTTTAAAGAAATTATGTATTTTTGAATTGCATGTCTACGGTTAATATTTGAAAAATAAAGGCTATAGTTGGCTTTTACGACTACCACATGGAAGTATTCGTTAATGGCTATAAGGTGATAGAAATTCTATAAGTTATAACCCTAAATTGTAATCTTAAAACTATATTATTATTGTCATTTAATTTTTCATTATTTATTTATTTATTTTGTGAGAAAGAGAGCTTTTCTTTTAGAGCATTCAGACTTGGGCTGTGCAGGTACTAAGTACGTACACTGAAATATGCAAACTTTTTGACTTTGCTGGACGATGGGTCTCCACCCATGTGGGTGTGCCCACGACTCTTCAGCGGCTGTCGAAGGAATTATTATATATATGTCTACGGGTAAAGCCGGGTCAAGGTCCCCATCGGATTGTCTGCTTATTTAACCTATGACTTCTCCATGCACCAATTCCTGTTTTGGTTATTTTCTTTCGTTTCAAAGAATTTCCATTGTATTTAAAAATCATAAATAAGTTTTCCGAAAATATACTGCTTTTAAATCACTTTTCTTGAATGAGATCTCATGCTAAGAGAAATGAGGGAAGAAAATGTAAAATATCTGTCAGCCCTCTTATGAGATAGACCTAAATCAAAGGAACTAGAGTGCTGTTGTTGTTCAGACGTACATAACTTATCTTCTGACACCAGTGCATTAGTTTAGTGAAAAACCAGTTTATGTTCAAAAGTATTTATGAGTCATAACCACAACTAACCAGGTGTCAGGTGTAGACTGATGAACTGATGTCTAATGTAGCAAAAGATTCCTCCAAAAGAAAGTATTGAAAGGTTGATAATATAGTAAGAAAAATGCACTGTAGCAGTTGGGTTTGCGGTTAATAAAGGAAATAGTAGTCCACTCGCATTTGTTTTATTATCGTGAAAACATCAGAAGAATTTCATATAGTTGTAATAGTTCTTGGTCAATTAAATTTTGGCGAAAATTTTCCTACTGCGTCATGAATGTTTTTAGTAAATTGTTCTTAGAGATAGAATGAACTGTTAAATTCTTTATTTCTGTTATTTTAGTTCTTAGCAGTTAAACCCCCTTTGATCTTATCTTAACTATTGTCTTAATAAAATTACCGAGCTTTAAGTTATGCAGCTTTCTAAATGACTCTGCTACCTTTTTTTTGCAGTGACTCATATTTGGACATTTGTTTTCCAGTTTTATTTGCAAATATCGGTTTCCAAATTAGCGAAAATGACTGTGTGTTTCTCCCCCACGTATACTATAGATCATCTTTCTTGGAACCTGCTTGTTTCAAAAAAGTTATTCAGAACGCTTTTGCCTTTAAAAAATTGTCTATTAAAAAAGTTTTGAAAATAAACTTTCATATATATATTCAGGCACTTTGAATGAGTTGTTTGCATTTAACAAAAACATGAAAATAACAGGACGTCCAATACTTCATTAGATATCCTTTAGCTGAAATTACACTTTTCATGCGCTTTGGCGTGGATTTAACTAACATTTTTCGAATCAAAATGTTCCATTTTGTTCCATTCTTCCATAAGAAATGCTTTTAATAGAGCTTTCGAAGAAACATTATGCTTACTTATTCTCTTTTCCAACTCACTCCATACGTGTTGAATTGGATTTAAATCAGGAGAGTATGGAGGATTTTTATTAGCTTTTCCCAGAACAGTTGTATAATAACCACAAGCAAACATTTAGGACTATATCCTGATAGACGAATGTATTTTGCGTTCTATGTTTTCTTGTAGATGTCTACAAGTTTTCTTTAAAAATGTTTATGTATTTATACTGATATTTTCTATAAAAAGTTGGGGGGTTTTACTTATTTAATTCGGTGTTCAATCCTTAAAACCCACACACACTAACAAGTGAATAATCGCTTAAATGTGTTAACATAGACGTAAGACTTAAGAAGAGTTAATTACCCTTTATTTCTCAGAATAAATGCAATTATTTCCTAACTCGGAACGTACAGCAAAGCCTCCACTTGAGCTTGAACTTAAATGAATAGGAAATTAAACTTAACTAAAGCTAACTGAAGATGTAGCCGAAGCTATCAAGATTCTAAGTAGTTGACCCTAAATCTTAATTAAGTCGGCGAAGCCAAACAAGGGCCTAAAGTATGGCCGAGCGTAACAATATCTAAGAAAGACGTAGCAAAAGGCAAACGCGCGCTAGTCAGAAACTCTTTTTCTCGAAGTCGCTGAAACATCGACTTAAATACTACTCTTTACTCATTTGCATTAATTGCGTTTCTGAAAAATTACATTCTGGTAGGAAACTGTAAGCTGAAACTAGAAAGATAGGAAAGATGCATAAACTTAAAATAACTGTTAATAAAATTAGGATAAACCTTACAAAGTAAATTTCCCATCCTTGAGGCAAAACATACCCAAACCATTATGCTTCCACCTGTATCCTTAATACTGGATAAAAGGTTTTTCGAATTCAATTCTTCATTCGGCTTTCACCTTACAAAATTCGTGCATCGGAACCGAGTATACTAAATTTTAAATTGTCTGCGAATGTGACATTATTTCAATATGATAAATCTTCGCTTCCATGGATTTTGCGAACGCCAGGTGCATTTTTACTGTTTTCTGTTTTTTTTCTTACTGTTTACTGCTTTTTTCTTGCTGGTCGTCCACTGCATCCATGTTTCTTAAAGACTCTCATAATAGTTTGAAGGTTAACTTTTATTGCAAGCGGTTGCAAATCCCCTGCAAGTTTTAGAGCACAAATTTTTGGGTTTGTTCGATTTTTCATAGGCTAAATATCCGATTCCTTTCTGTTAACTTGAAATGTAGTTCAAACTTCATTGCATTTTGAAAAATTCCACGCATTTTCCATCTTTTTAATGCATCTAAAATCATTAAAGTCTTTGCATCAAGAACTTTTTTGAATGTTTTGAATACTTTTATCATCTTTAAAATAGTTAATAGTTAAATTTCTAACAGAACTTTTCGGTAATGTGTAGCGTCTTGCTATGTTTACTTAGATACGGAACTGTTAATATAGCTTGCTAAGCAAGTAGTCATTTTCAAATGTAAATGATAATTATTTTGTCGTATTTTTATTTAAAAAAAAGAGTATACCAACAAACATCGTTTTCCGAAACTTCTCAATAAAACTTTCGAATGTCCGAATATCATATGAGTTTTGATTAAAACTTTCGTAATAAATTAGTATTTTTTAATGCAAAGAATATTTTGGTGATATTTACTTTATAAAAAGCACGTCTTAAAATACAGTAAAAAATAATATATTATTAAAAAATTTGGAGCGTATGTTTCAATATTTAGTACAAGATCTTTCAAATAAATTTCAAAAATACAAGCATCAGAAAACAAATGTAATCCACTGTATTTTTTTTTATTACACATAAAATCTGCGCCATTCTCTTAACTTTGTATAACTTTACTGTATATTCTATGCTATATCACGTTTCTAAAAATCGAAGATTCTGAAAGCAGTATCAATAATAAAATCTGAAAGTATATAAATCATAAAATTAATTTGACAAATTCATAATCATAAAATTAATTTGACAAATTCATATCATAAAATTAATTTGACAAATTCATAATCGTAAAATTAATTTGAAATATCTTACCTGCAGTGAATTCACATTCTTTGAAACCAAGCTAGAAATGCTTATAACGTGTAGTTCAAACTCTGTTTTAAATAAACCAAACTCATGCTCTTAAGTATTGATTTAGTTTCCGATCTGATTCACTCAGATCCATTTTTTAAAATTTAAATGTCTTGTTCAGTTTAAAAATCTGTGTTAATAATTTAAATTTGTCAGCTCAAATTTGATGGTCTTGTTACTTGTTTTCTGTTCCTGAGAGACAATTCTTCCGCACGCATGCGCAGTTTTTATTTTATTTTATTTTACTTTTTTTTTATTCCTCGAAGTCAAAGTAGAAGTCCTCTTAGAGTCTCGTTATGTAACATTCTGTCTTGCCAAAGTAGGAAGTTGTATGTATTTCTTGTGGAATAAGATCAGCCTATCAGAATCTATCTTAAAAATACATGCTTTTTTGTAAACAAGTTAAGTATTACAATAAGTATATAATGTTAAAATAAATGGCTGAACTTAACCTATGAACTTTAGTGGAACATATAATATGGAATACATGGAATATAAATATAAAAATACCTAAATTAAAAATCAAGATTTTTTTTTTTTTAAATAATTCCTCTCATGGTGATCATCTTCTTAAGGTGACCAAATTTGAAAGGGACCATTGTTTCTGAGAACATAAATAAATATCGATATTAAGCATATGCCGATCTCTTTCAACGGGAGACTCAAATCTCACTGTGAATGGTCGGTTTAGAGAGGATGTACTGTATTTTGATGCTCTTTGATTGCAGCATTAGTACTATAATGTCATTGCTATTTGCGAGCAGAATATTGAACTTTTGTCAAGGTAATTTTTTTTAACCATTGAAGCAATTAATTGTATCGCAGTTAGCACAATTATTTACACAATTAGTGTAGTTAATCGATCAAAGACGTTTCTAGCGCCATACATTGTTTTACTGTGTTCGGAAATTTCGCTCACTTCCTTATCTGTTTTCTTCGTGAAAAATAAAAACTTAATGACAATAATAAAATTCTGTAGCAACACATAGATTTGATTCTTTTTTATTTCTCTTTTAATAAACTGGCGTCTTCTATCGCTTTTTTTTATTATTATCCTTTTATTTGGTTTGATTTATCTGATAAAGACTAGGTTTGTTAGACAATGACAAGATATAGATATAAATGTACTGTAGGAGCTCTAATTGTGTAGAAGTTTAAATCAATGTCCTTCCAGAATCTACTCACTGACAAATGAGTTAATTATCGTTTCAATCTGAATTAAGATGACAGAGTTCTGAGAAGATTAAAATAGCCTTTTTATTAAACCTCTAAATTAAACGCAAGGCATCACTCGTGTGTATAAGTAGCCTCCGTCACTTACGGGTATTTAAAATAACATACAGTTGAAATACAAATTCAAGTAACGTTGTCGGAGACTACGCAAAATGATTTACGTAATCTGCCTCAAAATATTTAAACGTCGGTTAGCATGTGGGGATTTATTAATTTACTTAACAGTTAACTTTATTTTGAAGTAACCTTACCTGTTGCTCTTGCTTTCAAATGAGTTAGCGCGTGTGTATTCAGATGAGGTTGAAAGAAGTTGGCATTTAAGGGAAGGTATTGAAGTGAATTAAGAGCGTGTTCTGCCTGCCTGAAGGCCACGTTGCTATCTTTGATTTACTAGTGATTAGATTTCTGTGACGTTGCGCGCTTCTTGGCACTGGGCTTGTTTATGCCGACTATTAGGAGTCAGAGCCACTCTGCGCGTTAAGTAACCTTGAAGCCGTTAGACTAAACTTAAATTCATTTAATTGTTCATTACTCGTTATCTTTTTGAGTTAAGCCCAAAACTGTTGGCATTTGTAAGCACGAGTCGGTGTCGTTTGTGTACTTTTATTTAAGTTAATAAAGCGCTCTTTACAATCTTCTCTGGACTTTGTCGTACTAACGATAATTCTCTATGCAGTCGTCTAATTAGTTCATACCAGGAAAGTAATATGAGATGTTACAAGCAAAATGGCTGTCAAAATTGGCGATTAGACGTTTGCAGGGGAGGTTGCGAAAAGCTTTAAACATTCAAAACCTTCGATTTAAGTACTTAAATAACTAATTTGCATTCTAGGGAGGACTACGAAAAGGAGAAGTTATAGTAAAAGTTTAAATCAGAATCAGTTAATTAACATAAAATACCTTATAATTTAAGGAGACGAGAAATATTTATAAAATTTTCTTGCTTGTGTTTCAACAAAATAAATTCTTCTCGCTGTTTCGATTCTTCGTGGATGAATGATAAATGGGGTAACCTATCAGTGATCTGCTAGCATCGCGTAATGTAACATCAGACATAAGAGGGAGGGCCGAATTAGGGATCTTAAAATTTCAGAAAATTATCTAACATCTCGAAGAGATTACATTTAAAGTTTCAGAAAATTAAATATTCTAACAGTTTAAGAAATATGAGATTAAAAAGGAATTGCAATTTGATTTTAGTATACTGATTTCAAGTAAATACCTGAAATCGTTTTTAGCTAAGCTGTTAACAAAGCCTACTAGCTGAAGTCTGGTTTTCCAGAACTTTGAAGCTGTAGAACTTAGGATCTTACACAGTGGTGTATTGTTACCCATCTCACTTGTCTGCCGAAGGCAGCACAAGCCCACGACATTCATCGTGGCAAGGCGTATGCGTCTCTCGTTAGCAACAGCTCTGAGCACCATATAGCCCACGACGTCCATCGTGACAAGGAGTATGCGCATGCCGTTAGCAACAGCTTTGAGCACCATATAGCCCACGACGTTCATCATGGGAAGGAGTATGCGCTTGCCGTTAGCAAGAGCTTTGAGAACCATATAGGTGACAGACCGACTTCAGCTCAGTTCTGCCCTCCAGTTTTGAGCGACGGCACCTCGGAGGGGGGACAGGTCCAAGGGTCCTCCACCCCTCTTCCCTTACCACCAGCTTCTCGAGAAGACTTTGGCTTGCTGCATATTTAGAGTGCCGCCATGCCGCACAGACACTATAGATTTACAAACATCCTTGCCGGCTCCGGGATTTGGACTCAAGCCTTTAGGTACAGTGTGAGAGTCACTAACCACTGTCCCGGTTGGTCGGCTTACACAGTGATATCTCGGCATACGCCACTAATCGGTCCTAAATACTACTTGCAATAAGAAATAAAGGGGAAATAATAATTCCTTTCTCATAAAAAAGTACTATTGCTATTATTATATCTCTATTTAATACTAAAATACAAATGCAGATGAAAGTAAAATCAAAAGATGCCGATTCTTCAACAGTGCTAAACAGGGCGACTTTCTCTCACACTTTGGGATATTCCATTATGAATAACTTAATGAGGATCGTTACCTGCGGCCACTGGCTGCCCTCTGTTCCTAAACGAAGACTCTCTACAGTATTATTCTCCATTTTTCTCTGTTCTTTACAAGATAATGTGATTACTTCCCCACGCACAAATCATACGACTGCATTCCGTTACGGAATCCATTACCGTGATTCTGAACAAACCTTTTCCTCAATTTGTTCACAAGAACCTTTTATGTGTATCATCTATTTATTTTCAGCTATGCTTATCAGCTATGTATTGTGGATATTTTTTCGAGTATTTTGATAGCTCATATACCATATTGGTATGTGATTTCAGCGCTCTGTAGCGAGTTTTGTGACTTTCACCATCTCGCAACTCGTATGACATTATGACGTCTACTGCTTGACCATCAGAATGCGCCCAGAAGTTGACAGCTGGGTATCCCAAATTTATTTAGCTTTCGCTGCATTTTACACTGCACAATGTCCGCTAGGCACCTTCTGTTCATAATCTATTTACGAACATTTTAAGTGGTTTTGTTGCCATTTCCTGCACTTTTGGGCATTAGGTGCACTGAAATTTTATGCACCGGTCTCTGTCTGCAAATGCGATAAATAAGTGTATTCATTATTACCTGTATATACTGCTGTAAATATTTGTTTGTGTATTTTACACCCTTGATATTAATTTGATAGACGAACTTAATGTCTTACCTGGCCTGTAATGATCTGCGCCCCCCCCTTCTTCCCCTCACTGCTGCTCTTCGGAAATCCACACTTACGAACACATCACTGTAAAGTGCCGTTCGGGTCTAATTTCATGGAGCCGGAGAACGCCGCACCAACTGCGAGATATCTCCGGTATAAAGTGGAACTTGGAACTTGAAAAGGCTAAATACTGGAAAAAAGGTTTGCCGTGATATTATTTCACCCTAAATCGGCCATGGAGACTTGCGCTCTTATTTAATAAAGAAAAATTTTACTATCAAACCCAGAGCTGTGCATTTATTTTCCTGGATTGCAATGAGTATTTTCGTGAAGTTGCAGTACTTTCTTTTTCGCCAGGACGTGAAATCCGCGACTTGAAAACAATAAAATACCAAAGAGATTTCCTTCGAGGCGTTTAATAAGTTGTAAGTGTTTCTAAGATCGTTTAAAATGTAGAGCAAAACTGAATTTTTTTAGCTAAAGTTGAAATTACAGATTGCGGCGGCATAACATTTCATCCTGTTTCATTTTTTTATTGACTTAACTATCATAACATTGCTTCTTTTTATGCCTGGAAATTTTAAGCTTGTGCTTGAAGTCAACTAATACAAGATAATCAAAATGCCTGACCAGATACAGAGGAGTATTATGTCATACCCATGAATTATGTGTTAGGTATCAAATAATAAAAAAAGGGGGGGAAATCTCAAGGGCTTTAAAATGTCATTCAAATGTTGTTGTTGGATAACATGTTTTCGTAACTCAGTGCCTTTCCTCTGACGTGCACCTTTAGGTAAGTCGCAGGAGATCCGATGACTTAATATCTCACAGCTGGTCTAGTTGGGGGGGGATCTTACGTCATGCGAATTTTTCGTTGGCGATAAGTTAAAGATGTATACATTTGACCTTTGCCTACATGCCTCTCTGAACTCGAACACTGCATTTTTTTTAAGACAATAACAACGGATATGCAGCATGTATGGAACGCATCTGATTAGCGGTTTGACGTTGTTCGTCCAACTATAGAAAGGTACATAAGACCCCGGTATACATCTGGAGAATTTTTTCTTCAGTTCCTTTTATTCCTTATATTTATTTTATTTGAAAAACTTTTCTTATATTTCTTTCTTTTATTTATAATTTTTTTAAAAATATTTTACTTATGGTTCCGTGAAAGTACAATAATATTGCAAAAAAGAAAAAAGAATGAAAAAAAGTTAAAATTAAAATAAATTCATAAAAGTTTTATAAAAAAAAATCTGAAAGCTTTCAGACTTTATATTACGCCCAGAGGGGCGTTTATTAACTTTTTATGTTTTACCTTAATTTATTAAATATCATGTTCTTCGCACTTAAACCATAAAATTCAATTCAACTGCAATATCGCAAAATAATTTTAAAATTAACATATTTTTAGAATTTCCGATACACAGATATCTTTTCCCGTACAGTGTTCCACTCCTCGCTTTAAAATCGTTGAGTTTGTTAATCAAAAATTCTTTAATGTCTGACACAGTATAAAATAGATAATAAAACAAATTCCAAATTCCAAAATAGAGTTTTGGAATTTCCAGATGCCCATATTTGGTGAAGAATTACGTTATTCAAAATTGGATGGCTTTAGATACCGTTGTTTTATCACAATAAGAGAAACATACTTACATTTATGCAGATTTTCCATCATTTAATTCCTTTAAATATAATACAGGGCTGTAATATTTGGTTGCAACAGTTTGAAAAGTGAATCGACACAAAATGCGAAAAACGAAATTAATAGCCCTTCTAGGCTAACGCCCTTGGGGCTAAAAAGTCAAAAAATCTAAATTCAGAATAAAATTTCAAAAAGGCGAAAATAGTTTCTTTAATCCGTAAAAATCAGAAAAAAAAAATGGCTGGCCAAGATACAGATAGGCTCCTTAAACTTGCATGAAGTATTTTGTTGTGTAGTTCTACGTTTGTAAATTTAGAAAGAAAAAAAAAAAAAAGCATTTAAAATTAACTCTATTAATTTCAATAAATGTATGTAATAAAGGTTTGCTTTCCCGACTCATCCGCAACTGTCGTCCTCTCATCGATTCGTTTTTTCGCGTTTCATCGCGCTGGCTTTCGTGAATCAAAACGGCTTAAACAAGGTTGCCTAACCGCTGTCGCCTGTCTTAGCTCTTGATTTCTAATATTTAATAATTTTGATTCGATATTTTGAGCAGATTAATGAATTTTATACATCTATAAAATACGTATGTCTGAATCTTTATTTTTTTATTGTTGTAATTTCCATTTTTAGTTTTATTTGCTTTCACAGACATAACGAATTGGAATATTTTATTTGACACTTTTATTCTGAAATACTCAGCGTAATTTTAAGATTATTTTCCCTTTGCATTTATCTATTTTTGTTTAGCAGACCAATATAATTTAGTTTTAATGAATGGATGGGAAGAGAGAAATCAGGTAGCGATGGATTATTTTAAATGTGGATTGTAATTAATTCTCTTGGATGTATGTATTAACTAGTATGAATTCCTCCGATAATTAAAAAGATTTTCCCAGATATGAACTTTGGCGACAGCTAATGCGCGATAAACTGCCAAAAGTGGCTGCGCGGACATTGAAAGAAAGTCTAGCGGTGCGGAACAAATACTCACCTGCCGATTGGGGTGCTGCGCCGCACTTGTCGCCTTGAGGGTCCCGGTCAAAGGTTATGCGGGGAACTATTTTGGAGGTGGTGAGCTCGTAGCGGATAAACGAAAGTATGCTATTGTCCCTTAAAGAACCTGTTATGAGGCTTATGGACCTCGACTATCGTGTATTAGTTACATGGGATGTCAGCTTGACAGTTGATTTTTACAACAGCAGATTTTTGGGGAGATAAAGAAGAGATCTGAATTATTGTTACTGACGTAGTAAAGCGATAATTTACTCTCTTTGTTTTTTATGCTTTTTGCCTCCTCAATAAAAACCTGAATTTATTTTATTTTATTTTATTATTGTTTATAAACAGGTATTAATGCGAGTAGATGTTATAAATAGCGAAAAATTTGACTGGCGCCCCCTAAATTGTGTTTCCATGTATTAGGAACTGCGAATGGTCTAATACGTTGTGTTGTGTCACTAAAGGCAGATGTCAAAGAGCGCCTTCTAACGGAACATCAGTTGTCCGAATTGCTTGTTCTTTCTAATCAAATAGAATTGATCTTTTTTTAAACTTTTTTTGCATTTAATTTAAATAATATAAAAAGGTGATACAGGATAGTATGTGTTTTTTTAAGATCTGTAACAAATTTGGATGATTGCTTGCAATATGGGGACTTGCAAGAAAGAAGAGCTATTGGATATTTGCTGAAAAATGCATTCTTATAGTGATTCAGTGTATAAGATATGTGTCTGTAATGATCCAGTACTGTTTTCTATAATCTCTTGGTGAATCCCTTGCAAATTTAATAACTGGCAAAAATTTATTAATATATTTTTTTTTCCCTCCAATCTTTGCTCCCTCGTCTCCTTCCCTGAAAATTTTTCTCCTGGTGCCCATGGTCGGTTGGCCTGTAAGTATGCAGAAAGCGTATAAATGTGAGCGGAAAAGCTGCACATGCTGTGTTCAGGCCTGGTGTACTTTATTCACTCTGCTAGTCATTACTTAGCTTCAGCAAATTTTCCTTCTCTAAAATTAGACTAAACAAATGTGCTAACGTTTATTTCAAAGAGTTTTTTTCAGCCCAAAGAGCGTTAGCCCAGAAAGGCTATTAATTTCGGTTTGGCATTTTGCGTTGAAAACTTTAAATGCCCATTTAATTTTTTAAATTGTTGCCACCAAATATCGCCCTGCGTTATATTTGAAGAAATTAAATAATGAAGAATCTGCATAAATGTAAGTATCTTTCTCTCAATGTGATAAAACAACGGTACCTAGAGCCATTAAATTCTCAATAACGCAGTCCTCCACCGAATATGGCATCTGAAAGTTTTAATTTGGAATTTGTTTTATTATCTATTTCATATTTTGTAAAACTTTAACGAATTTTTGATTAACAAACTGAACGATTTTAAAGCTGGCAACACTGTAAGGTGGAAGGAGGAAATTATCTCCAGTGCGCGAGACTATGTAATGGAAATTCTAAAGATACGCAGTTTTTAAATTATGTTGTCATATTGCTGTTGAATTGAATTTTATGGTTTAAGTGTAAAGAACATGACACCTAATCAATAAAGGTAACACACGAAACGTTAAAAAAAAAAAAAAGGCTCCTTTGGGCGTAATGTAAAATCTAAAAACTTTCGTGTTTTTTTTATTTATTTATTTATTTTTTTTTTAACGTGACATAAATTGTGTGAAACACTTTAAATTAACCTCCTAACCCTCGGGTTATTTTTTTATGTGCAATTCTTTATTCACGAGGGTAAGATACCTCCCGCCCGAATAAAGTGTAATATCTATCTTGTTACTCAATATTTGGCAACAATTTCGTAGTCTTATATTTCTAAAAGCCCTTAGATAACTGTGGTCCCAGTTAATACGAATACCGAAGCAAATCTGTGCTTAAAATGCTATCAGTTCTATGTAGTGAATGGCAATATATTGGAATTTCAACATTTTGGTCCAGTTAATGAGCTCCTGCATTTATCCGAAGAGGGGTTTTTGCCCCTTCTCTCCGTTCCAAAAAAGTCAATCCCATGTCAAAAGTCAACGTAGTGCTGTACAAAGCTATCAATTATTTATTCTGACTAATTCGGCTTCATTGGCAGTATGCTAATGTGTAAAATATTTCTTTCGAGAAAAATATATATAAAGAATGAAGATAGAAGATTTCTGTGGTGGGGGGGAGGCGATCGGAATAAGGCATCTAAACAAAAAAAAGTTCTGCACAAATCTTAGTAATTTTAACCCATGCTTGTTACGCTGTTTGCATTGTAGCCTCCAACATCTAATAAATTTAAGTTGCATTTCTGATAACTAATATCCCGTAAGCTGCGGAAATGTAAATTTTAAGCGCAAGTTGTGCATCTTTTAAGTTTAAAGTTTTAAATAAAAAGACTGTTTTAACCTTTGTAGGATCCAGTTGTTATTTATATGATAATTCAATAATAGTTAATTACGGAATGAAACCCTAAAATATGCTTGATGTTTTCTTTGCGAACTAGTAAGTCTTCGATTCCTTAACAAATTGAGTACTGCTTAAAAAAAAATGATCAGCCAACGTACCTGTGTCCTGTCCGACGTTCAAGCCTTGTTTTCAGTCCCCAATGATTTGTCTTTAATATTATTATTATTATTATTATTATTTTACTTCTTTGTACGAAGTAAAAAGGAAGTATTGTGATCGCGAAAAATTTTGGATATCATATTTCAACAAAAATATCCATTTTGACCGCTATCGAATGCAATTTAACGACGTTTTTGCGTGACATCTGTATGTAAGGACAGAATAAAAGACTCTTTTTTCCCCAAAGGAATTATAAAACTGATTTAAAAGGGATTCAGAAGAGATTTTTTAGTGGCGTCTATACGTGCGTAAATATGTATGTATCTCGCATAATTCAAAAACACGTACCCTCAGAACGTTGAAATTTTGTATAATTTTGTATATAGAACTGCTATAATATGTAGATGTGCACCTCCTATTTTAGCTGCAATCGGCCACATCGAAAGTATATATATATATATATCCACTCTGTTACATGGCTCAGTGAGCTCAGTTTCTTTATTCTTATATGCTAGAAAATTCTGCATTTTTTGCTTTAAAAATGATTGAATTATGTTGTTCTTATCTTCCGGTTAAGGTTTTTATGCCTTTAATTAACTTGCATGCAATATTTGTAGAACTATCAAAAATTTAAAGTTATTTAAGTGCGGCTAAGCCTAATTGTGTTTACAAAAACAGCCATATTTGTTTACATTTGAAACTTAGCAGAATAGTGGATTTGTTACCGATCTAGAGAAACTAAGCTTCGCAACAACAAAGATAACGTCTTCTTTTATTATTGCGAATTTAATTATTCTTAATCCAATCTGAAATTATCATTTAAGTTATTAAATTATCACATGTATTGACTCAGCATAGCGTCCACAACAAATTAAGTCAGTTTCTGCGCCTTCAGTGTCTTTTTGTTGAGTGAGACCAAAAGTAAACTTTCAGTTTTGTGTACCGAAAAATCTGCCCTTTTTGTACGCTGGCCGAATTGCTTGTTTTTGCATAGAGACTGTAATTTTAATTGTAAATTTTTTTAATTGTTTTAATTGTATTTGATGTTTTATGTTTTTCTAGCTCTTTCAATTTTTTATATAGTAGATATTTTGAGTTTTTATGTATTTTTGCCTTGTCGCGAAGTGCGAACTGAATTAGTTGAATTAGAAATATATCTCTAATGAAATTCAAGGAAATAAGCTTAAGGCAAGAAATAATGCTTATAATTTAATATTCCGTACAAGGAAGTCATGTGGTGTACACATCAGATTTTTTGATTTGTTAACATGTATGTTAACTGTTCGAGCGAACTAAAAGAAATAAACTTTTTCTACTTCTCAGTGTTGATGTTAACTCTTCAAACACAAAGATAGAACTAAAATTTTTTCGCTGCTCGGTGATCGCTCTCAGATTGTTTTTGATTACTCCCTTTTTCGAAAACATTGCTTGTAAACATAAACGTTGATCAACTGAGTACGTTCACGCCTCACACATTTTTTTTCTCTTCGCCTTTCTGAATCATATTAACCAAGATGCTGATTTCACTGCTAATGCTGGAAATAATAACTAAAATAGCAATAAATAACTAAAGTAAGCAACTCTTACCTTGCAGTCCATTCATCTCATAATATCTTAAAACGAACATCAAAGCAATTCACAGATCGCAAATCATAAAATTATATCATAATAATAAGACTTATAAGATCATATCGGAATATTGCATTATTGGAATGAATCTTAAAACATTACTGGAACATTATAGCATTATTGGAATTTTAAAATTCACGATTTTAAATATATAGAAATAACGTCTTACCTGCTTTTCAAAATAAAAGTTTTGACACTTAGGACCCCATTTTAAATTGCTTATCATATCGCTGGCATCCAGCTTCAAAACAAACAATAATTAAATAAAATATTTTGATATTTTTCAGTGTTTTTCGATTTCGAATTAGTATTTTTTATGTGTTAACAGTTTCCATAAATTTTTGTGAATAAACATCCCAGAAGAGCAAAAGGATTGACCAAAAATTTAGAAACCATTTTTACAACTCCAAGCAGTAACAGTTTTTACAGGTGAAGATACATCCGGAGCAAGTCCGGACACTTTCATCAATTTGCATCCCAAACATATATAGTAAAGTGAATATAAAAAAATGGCAACATTTATGCTCTGTGAATATGAGTATTGATCATTTGACTTCGTTCAAAGTACACACACTTTTTCTCTTCAGTATAAGATAACTGTTAACAGATTTTAATGAAGTATACTAACTGTGCTGGAGCCATTTTTATATCAATATCTGACATTTAATAAAGGAAATATTGTTTTATTCCTTTCTTTTTTGAAGTATTATTGTAATGATAGATGAATGCGCTTCAACGCGTACTTTTAAATCACGTCAAAGCTCCCGTAACTGAAAGTTTTTTTTCAATCAATTTTTGATTAATTAATCAACAGAAATTTCGTTCTACTCTCAAATGTTATATTTTTTTAAGCGCTTGGGAGTCTAAATAAAACTGTTGTCCTTTTTATCTTTTGAAATTTATCTTTCTCTTTTTAAGATTTGTTTCGATAAAGCCGTACTTCTATTAATTGGTTATATTTCTGACAGTAATAATTAACTATATTTGATAATAAAGGCTCGAAATGTTCTTAGTTTAGGAACCGAGAATAAAGAAAAGTAAGACTTTTCTGTATTACATTCCAGGTGAAGAAACCTAATGGTATATTAGCTCAAAGGTTTTTAATTACGAAGCAAAATGAAAATCACCATATTCTTGGTTGCAGACTTGTAAAATTCGAATTTGTTTGCATCAAAAATAAAATTTAAAAAAAAAAAAAAAAA
>KK117843.1:491391-532828 GCA_000611955.2 Stegodyphus mimosarum | reverse complement strand
AAAAAAAAAAAAAAAAAATTGGAACAAAATGATAAAAAAAAAAGTTTCATTGTCTGGAAAAGCTACACAAACCGCATACGATTGGTTTGCAAAATCCAGTTTTTATGAGTGAAGCTATAGTTTGGCCCGTTTAGATTTACGAATGCGTTATCCTATAATTTACGAGAAACGTTGAAGTGTAAATGCTTGCATTCATGACTCAGAGGAATTCCTGAAATCTCTCAGAAAAATAAAATAATGTTATGGTTTGAATGCGTAAAATAAGCTAAAATACTGAGAGCATAAGCAGTTTTCAGTTTCAGAAAAAAAATTTTCAGTTCAAGTTTGAAGGTAATTAAAAATTAAAATCGAAATCATGGTTTTATTTTATTTATTTATGGCTTATATTGAAACGTGAAATTATTTCTGTAAGTATACTTAGTAGTATTAAAAAGTAGTTTTAAAAATATTAGTAGTAGTATTAAAAATGCGTTTTTTTTTAATTCACTGCATTAACATAAAAAATAGTCGTTCAAGCATCTTGAAACCGATAGTTTAAACCAGAAATGATAGAAGAATACGAGTAAGATTATTATTTGTTTTAATGCATTTCCTTGAGTTGAGAAGTTTGCTAATTTAAAGATGAAAAAACGATAATAATATTAATGTCTGTTTAACGATTAACGATTAATTACTTAAAAACATATTGGTAAGTTACATCAGAACTTGTGTAAATTAAACATTATTAATTGCAGCTAAAATTAAAAGTGAGCGTAAGGGAAACGGGCAGAATTATAAAACAATATAAAAAGAATATTTGTTTTTGCGACGTTTCTAAATAAATGTTAAACTTATGGAAAGATTAGACTCAGTTTCAAAAGATTCATGTTCCTAATTTGTGACATGAGTATCCTTGTATCTGCGTAGATTACGATACGTTACCCTTCTAAGTCTATCCTTTTGTAAGGGTAACGATAACGATTTAACAAACAATAAATTCTAAAATACAAGATTAAAATTGTCCCAGGATATGCAATTTGACCCAAACTGGAGTGGTATAAGAACATGGTATGTGGAGTGTATCGACGTTAGAATAAAGTAATCTTTTATGGTGAACAATTTAGAGCAGTCGCATAAGTAGTGACTCCCAACCTTTTGATTGATATTGTACTTTTGAGCGCAAGAAATCTTAATACAGTGATTAGTTTTCTTTCTTTCTTTCTTTCTTTTTTTTTTTTTTTTCGTCATTGAGATTATATAATTGCTTACGTATTATTTTGCCGTGGATGGTACTGTTGCGTTTTACGGGTTCGTGGATTTGAGAGTATCCGATGAAAACACGATGCAGAACAATAAAAAGCACAATTTATTTACAGGAATCACTATTTACAGCACAGTTCCAAAATCACCTTTAAAAGCGTCGAAAATCTACAATAAATACGCTGAAACAATCAGCAACACAGCTTCAGGCTGTAACTGTAAAGGTAGCTTCACGGCAACACTAAACTTATAATAAAACACCATGGAACAATCACCAATCCACTGTCAAGCTATACTGTAAAGATAGCTTCACGGCAAAGCACTATCTCGATTGCTTTCCGTTCACAAAACTCTCGCGTAGCTTAGCACTCACAGTAAGCAGCTATTCTCACAATAATCACAACGCTCACACTGCTTCACAATGCTCGCAACTACTCACAATTAATCGCACTCTTCACAATACTTCGCAACTAACTTCACAATCTACTCGCAACTACTGCTCTCAGAAACGCAAGGGTTTAAATAGCTTTTCTTAAAGTTCCACACGTTTCGAGAAATATCTCGACAGGAAGTTATTCTAGAAGCTTCGCGATTGGACCATGGGATATCGCCAATTTGGTCGCCAAACGGGCGATAAAGTCACCAATCTGGCAACCCTACCATGCACTATTTTATGGCAACCCTAGTGCTATGCCGGAAAGCTTACATACAGGCGCAACCGCTGAATTTTTCGTAACAGTACAGTAGTTAGGGGATGCTGATTGCTTTATCGTTAGGCTTAAGTTCCAATACCGGGTAATATATTAAAAAAATCCTCGGAAAATGTGCTTACAGCTATTCTGTTTGAAATTTAAAAGAATATTACTTCATCATCTTCGAAGTAACTTCCATCAGAACATGCGCTATTACTACAGCGCTCTTGCCATTACTGAAAGCATTGATAAAATGTATCTTTTGATATCTGTTGTAGACTATAGTCTATTACTTTAAATTAAGCACTCCAAAAGGTTTTGTTACCCTCCCCATTTACGATCATAGTACGTGTCGTCATCACCACATACCACTTATTTTCCCCACTTCATTTGGGACTGTATTTTAAGTCAGCTTTCATGCTTGCTCTATAATG
The DNA here is from genome assembly GCA_000611955.2 of Stegodyphus mimosarum. NCBI lineage: Eukaryota > Metazoa > Arthropoda > Arachnida > Araneae > Eresidae > Stegodyphus > Stegodyphus mimosarum. The sequence continues at coordinate 530,463 of KK117843.1, read as the reverse complement.
TTCCTCAGTACTTTGTTAAATGTAGAGGAACTTAGTGAACTATGTAACGACTTATCGCTGAGTTCGAGTCTTTAACAACAGTGTAGAGAAGGATTAAAATACCCCTTTTTTCACTCAAAAAAATAATAACAGATGGCCCCTTCTCGGGCTTACAGGAAAGCCTCCACTCGGGCTTTTAACTCAAAATAAGAAAATAAGAAACTAAGCTAATACTAAACTAAACAGACTTAGCTGAAGCTAGACACAAATACCTAACGCAGTTGGCCTTTAATTTAACCTAACCGGCGATTATCAACAGGCATGTACAATACGGTCGAGTGCAGTCGATTTAAGAACGAAGTATTCAGACTGGAAACATTCGCCACTAAGGACTCCTAAGCTCTCTCTGTCGAAGTAAGTTGAATCTTCCTTAAATACTCCTTCTAACTCATTTGCATAAAACGCTATACTAAAATCTCATTCTTGTAGGCAACAGTAGTTGGGAAACGAGAATAGACAGTAAAGCATGATTAAACTTAAAAAGTAACTGTTAAAAACTTAAAGTAACCTCTACAGCTCTTTTCGGAAGTGAAACATGGTTAAACGGAAATGAAGCGGGAAGAAAGAAATTAGGGGACTCAATAATCTGTAGCAGCTGTCGCCACTATGGTTATGAGACAACGGGCTGGGAAAATGATCCTGAAGTGCTTATTCTAACAGACTAACCGTTGGATGGATTGAATTGTATGAAAACGTTGACCTCGTATCTTGATAACAGAAAAAAATGGAGTCAGAGAGGGAGATATCTGGCAAATAAGGTGTTTCTGACATTAGAAGGAGTAATAGGAAAACGGATATCATTACTTAAAAATTTTCGATCAAAATTGAGGGAGGGGGAACTTTAAACGAATAGACCGTGCGTGATTTGTCTTAACGAATCAGCCAGGCCACATTTTTAATGTAACTAACAACTAATTCGTAACGTAATATATTCTGTGCGTGGTGTGTTCTTAGTTTCACGATGTTTTTTGGTTTATAGACCAAATTGCAAATCATCTTATAATTTCACAATTTTCCTCGATTTCTGTATTTAGATTGTTTTTATCGTAGAAAATAGTTATTAGCAGAAGTGTGACTGCGTAAAAGGAAGCAAAAATCCAAAATGGATATTTAAATAAAAAAATTTCGAGACATACCTCGTTAGATTCTCGACACTGTATTTGGGAACTAGTGCTTTAAGATATTTACAGTTTTTCATAATTACGGATGTTAAGCATTCTAGGGATTTTTACACAATCTATCCAAAAATGACTTATTCTGTTCTTATGTCGAGATCCAACCGACAATACCGCTTTAGTAGTACATCTTTGATGACGATCACACCAATCTGTTTAAACACGGCGGTCCTTTCCTCCGTATGCTGTAGATCAGGAATCTTCCTGCCATAAACCAAGACATTTTTAGTGTCTACAGTGGTGTTTAGAAGTAGACTGGGCAATAGCAGATGGGAAACGAAGATGGAAAAGTGGTGTTTAGAAGTAGACATAAATCTGGGCATTCTGGAAATTACTGGACATTCTTTTGGGCCATATGCCATTCGACCTGTCTATTTTCTTAAAAATTGTGATTAATCCTTCTGATGCTGAATTTAAAATATCTTCTGCGTATACTTCTAAACAGAATTTTTAGACTTCCATTTTAAAAATACATCTGTCTGTTTATCATGTAAGAAGTGAGTAATGAATAGAGGAATGGAAGGGGATAGGGGTAGGGAGAGCTACTAATGTTGGTATCGGGAAACATAATTTTACTTATTTTGTGATCACTTTAATTACACATAAACAGAACGCTCGACTGGGCGAAAAACTACACCCATTTAGAGATACAATCTAGACTTCGCACCTGGAGCATTGTTCCATGAAATTAACACCCTCGTTTTCTCTTCCATTCAGGACCACCTGTCGGTCCGAAGGAATTGTTTGCAAACGAATTAATTTCATTTGCGCGATAAACTGGAATAGCGCCGCGTCCGGGAAGACGCCCTGCTGTCATGTTATGCTATGTGTTTGACTCCCATCAGGGCGTTGTAATTGAGCGTGAGACCGGATGCTACCTCCGGGTCGCAACAACTCCGCATTGTTCCCGCCTCGTGCGTTTCCAGTATTTCGCTTTCACCGTTTTACATTACGTAGGTTTTTGCGTAATAGTGAAAAATCTTTATTCGGTATATTCATAAAGCCTTTAATTTTTTTTGTAAGAGCCTTAATAGCTAAAATCAGTGAATACTTCTTGTGGGCTTCGATTCCTGGAGGAAATGTTGCAAGGAGAAAACGTTCTTCGATATGGTTTTTTAGTTGCGGTATTTATATCTAGAGTGTGGTTAGCCATAGAAGCATGGTGACGTTATTTTGAAATATCTGTGTGTGTGTTTTTTTAACTAGTTTACTAAACATTGCCCTATGAAATAATGAGATCTACATTTTGAAGCTATCGGGCAAGATTTCAGTGTCAACGTATTAGGAAGGGAACATGGATGAGGACGATTTAAATAGCCATTTTTCTTTCTTGATTATATTTTTGAAACAAAAGGATTTCATTGTAGGTGAAGTCCAAAATTTCATGCACGTTGACGCTATTCGCAGTTCATTGTTCATTTTGGCAGCCGCTTCCAAAATAGGCTGATTAACACAACCGGATCGAAGTCTCTTTCAGCGACAAACCTACAGCAGGATTCACAGCTGTACAACATGGGAAACTTTCTTGAATTTTAATCAAATTTCACTTTTAAATATAGTTTTTTTTTTTCAAATACATGAATAGAATAGAGAGATGAATAGAGAGAGGGAAATAAACTAGTTTTTCGACATAAAAGATACACATATTAAAGTAGAATTGTTCATAAGTTTGTTCTTGAAGAAGAAGAGGGACCTATGTCCTTGAAATCGACAGAGTTGTATTCGAAATCTACTCCGATTTGAAGTTCCTTTTTTTTTGCCTAATTTTAAGTGTTTTCGCTAACTAGTTTAATACAAAACTTATTGAATTGAGTGCTGATGAAAATGAAAACGCAATTTTTTAATTAACATTTGAATTAATAATTTTAATAATATCCGCTGTCGATTAAAGCTTTTGAAACTTTAAGCAATATTTTAACACGTTTCTCAGTAGAAAAATAGAGAGCAGCCAAAAAGGGGGAACTGTAAAAATATGCGTTGTGAACTTTCTGGGGCATGAAACGTCATATCAAATTTGTGTGGAAGAGAGTCGTGAATCAGCAAACCTTGTAAAGGCTGACTTGAAGTATTTTGATTGATTTTCATGTTTAAAATAACTATAAATCAATTAATCTTAAAACGGTCTTTAACGAAAGCAGAGCTGTGTGAAGAAATATCACTATTATATAGTGTTTGATATCGTACACTCAGTTTCTTTGAAAACAATTATATAAGACTCTTAATAGAAGGAAATACTTTATTGATGATCTTCCGTTATTCGATTAATCATTATTATTGTTTTTAAGTTTCTAAATCGTAATTTTTTCCTGCATACTTTCAATAAAGCAAATTGAAAACCTGTTGCTTTTTGGAAATATACACTTAGCAATTACTTGAGTTGTTCTTTCGAAGAAATGTTTTCTGATCAAGGGGGGTGGGGAGAAGTGGAAAATATAAAGGAAATGAAATATCATTAATCTGTTCATTCACTTCATACATGGTGAATTTTCTAATTCCATGACAATAAAATTGGCATTTTCTGAATTCCTTTGGAACACTTTTTGTGAAGGTGTCCTATGTTTTTGTATAACTTGTTTTAACAAATTTTTAAAGCCAAGATGTCCTCGTGTAAAAAAGAAATCTTTCGTGTATAAAGTTGTTTGAAATTCATAAATTCGAATTTCGATTTCGAACACCTGCGCATTCATTTTCCGTCACAACCTGTCAACAGCTGTTTCCCCTATCCTCCTCCCCCCGTATCAAATCTAGTGGATATCAAAGATGCTGTTCATTGATTAAAACTTTTTTTGATAAATTACGTTTTATGAATAGCATTTGAGTAAATAAATATGAATAACCCCGTATTTTAATTAAACAAAAGATTCCATGTGACTGTTGATTTTTATAAGGACTTCAGCGATCAACGAATTTTTTGATGATAGATCTTGCTTCAGAACTGATAACTTAGAACTGCCCTAAGTTCTTAACCCAGACGATCCCGATGGCATTTACTTCGCTGGAAATACGCGAGTTGTACGATTTACTTCCATTTGTGAGGCCTCTGAGATCGTTCCAACAAAAGCTATTACGAAATTTGATGCTTTTATTAAAGGTGAACGACATGCTAACCTGAAGAACTGGTTTTTATACCGAGCTTTCTTCAAAAGCGATCGTCTGATTTGCTGAGTGGTTTTTCGCTGATATGTATTTATAATTAAAAAAATACTGAAATAAAAGCCCAGCTTGAGAATAAAAAAAGGCTTGTAAACATAGTTTTAAGGAGGGAAAGTCAACCGGTGACTTTTCTTTTTTTTTTTCCTTTTTTTTTTTTTTTTTTTTTTTTTTTTTTTTTTTTTTTATTGTACTGTAATTGTTTTACAACAGAGATCTCTGAGGGCAATTATGTATTATCCTTTATAGATTCTCTTCGTTTTTATTTTTTTTATAAGTAATTTTATCAAATGGGTTTCAAATGATAGTTTCGGTTACAGTGAATAATTTTTTCGAGCGGAACGTTAATATTTGAAGGTATTCTCATCATTCTCATCTGTGAAAGGGTCGTTTGCAATAATAGAAATCTGTGTTTTATTTTTTTGACCTGGATAATTAGTTGCACTTTGTTGTAGAAACTATAGTTAATTTAATGCATTGATAAAAATATCTTATCTTAAGATATAATCGTTATTTTTTTTTTCAGCATTCTTTCAGTTTTATTTTTTTTATCGAGTATAAATTTATCCGGTGTTTTATTCTGTTATTCTCAAAGTTCTGTAATTATTTTTAATTGGATATCTGAATATAGGAGCAACTGTATGCAGTTTCAATTAAAAATATTTGCGATGCTTTTTTGATGTGCGTTACACCATAAAAGTGTTCATCAAGTATATACGCAATAAAAATAAGGAGTAGTTAAATGATTTATAAAGGCTGAATATATGTATTTATGAATCATAAATAATCAAGAAATATTTGAAGGTTGATTATTTATAAATGATAAAATGAAACGTGTGTGACGAGCATTAGAAGAAATTATAAAGTAAGAAAAAGAAGAGTGTATAAGACAAGAATATCAAAAAAATAAAATGGTGAGGCTTTGTAAAGAAAGCAAAATAAACGCGTAAAAAATATGTTGAATAACGAAGAATTGCATATTATAATTTTCAGATTTCTGTGTAAAAATGTGTATGAGGGGAAAGCTTGGTTTGGTTTATTTGTTTATTTTTTATCGAATGGCGGGCACTTGCCTTTTTTCAACATTGGCCACTTAAGGCCAGAAGTGGTGGCCATTTTATTGTGGAGGTACCTAATAAGCGGCGGACTTTCGTTATTTGAGAAATAACACCGGAATGTTTTCCTGTTAAAGCCGACGGCAATGCACTTATTGCAAGGAATATCATTCTGAGACTTAACAGGATGTTAGGGTATTTAATTTTTAAACGTAATACTTAAAAACTTTTTTCCTTTGCTTACCATCTATCTATTTTTCTCTTGCGTGCCACTAGTGGTACGTGTACCACCGATTTAGAACCGCTGCTATAGACCCTACAATCTCAGTCGCCAACTATATCTACGTAGCTTCATTAAGAAAGCAGTCCACTATTACGGCAAACAAGAACATGGCACCTATATTTAAACAGGTGCACTCTCCAAGCGTGCAATAAAAATAACTTATGTTTGAATAGTAGTAAATAAGAAGACTGCAGCACGAGTACGTTCATAAGTAAAAGATTTCACAAGTCTAGAACTAAAGAATTTTACTGGAATAAAATAAAATATCATTTTGGAACAATAAACTGCACTAAACATCAATAAAGCATGTAATGTATCTTTTAAACCTGTGAATGTATGCAAAATATATACATCTGAAAAAATTCTTCGTATTTTCTTTCTACCTTTTCCTTCCCTTCCTCTTCTTTCAACGCTGTCGAAGTTTAGCGCATTTTTTTTATTGACAATGGCCTTTTTTACGTGACCGGACGACTTGGTAAGACAACTGTAAGTTCATAATAAAGATCTGCGGTTAGTTGTATTTTTATGGATACTTTTCAGATTTTAGTTCAACTTTTGATAATTGAAGTGAAACGTGTGTGACGAGCATTAGAAGAAATTATAAAGTAAGAAAAAGAAGAGTGTATAAGACTAGAATATCAACAAAATAAAATGGTGAGGCTTTGTAAAGAAATCAAAATAAACGCTTAAAAAGTATGTTGAATAACAAAGAATTGCGTATTATAACTTTCAGATTTCTGTGTAAAAATGTATATGAGGGGAAAGCTTGGTTTGGTTTATTTGTTTATTGTTTATCGAATGGCGGGCACTTGCCATTTTTCAGCATTGGCCACTCGTAAGGCCAGAAGTGGGGGCCATTTTATTGTGGAGGTATCTAATAGGCGGCCACCGTTACTTTCTATGAAGGCACAGACAAATTGCATCCATACCTTCTCCGGGATTCGAATCTAGGCCCTTTGGTATCGCACTCGGCTCCTCTAACTTACCATACCGTCTGAGCGGCTCATTTATTTGTTTATGGCAAAGCACTCGAGAGCTGTCTAAGCGGAGGGATACCTTTATGGAAGACTATTGACAATGACCTTATTTACGTTACAGGACGAGTTGGTAAGACAACTACTGTAAGTTCATAATAAAGATCTGCCAGTTAGTTGTATTTTTATGCATACTTTTCAGATTTTAGTTCAACTTTTGATAATTGAATTTGAATGCCTTGCTCTGCTCTGATTCGGATTCCATAAATTGTTTTGGCACCTGTATAGGTTGAGGATCCTGTTTAAAGAGATGTGTAATTGAGAGAGACTCTACTTTTGTTTTCTCAGACAAGATTTTTAAATTCGTCTAATATGTAGCCAATGCTCTGATTGATTTTGGTTTTAAGTTGGGATAGTCTCTCCTCCCCCCTCTCGCTTAACACAGTCAGCGTCCATTCAAATGCATTCAAACATCTTCTCTTGAACTTGCAGAAAATACAGTTCAAATGAGTCTTTCAAAGCTTCCACATGCTCCTGGATATTTTCCCATATTTTTTCATGAATCCTGATGTTATTTTCCTCCAAAAAAGGTTTTTGTAAGAGGGGTGTAATCATTATCTTCCTTTTCTATGCGCTGCAATCAATATGTAAGTTCCCTCTTAAAAGAAGACACTATGTATCAAAAACTGTGCTCGTTCATTTTCCTACAAATTTGGCCTGTACAGCATTTTGTATTCCCTACCTTCATTATTTTAAACCACTGCGAAAACAGCGTTATGGTATATTGAAAATGCTACTACCTAAAGGTGCATTTTCATCAAATATGAAATGAAAATGTGGTGGTTGACTCTTCTTGGAGACAACAACCTTATTTCAGTCTGAAGCGAGGGAGATATTCTTTTCTCCATATTCTTCACACACTTGTATACAGAGTCTACGCTTAAAAGGGGTTGCGATTTTATGCAGGTTCTTATTTTTATTATTATCTTTATTAATGAATATGGGCTAGCTGTGCAAAGAAGCCTGGCAAAGAAATCAGACGCATAGAAAACTCGTGGAAGAATCTCTTAAGAAACAACATTATTATCTCCATGAAACATTCACTGTGAAATAACTTCAATCAATTAGTTATCTGTATTTACATGGGGTAAGTTTCGAGAAGATTTCAGGAATCCTCGAAGGATCGAGAATGAACAAGAATATTTGTAATTCAGAGAAATGGCCAATTATCCTCTGCTAGAAGAGGTGAAAAATTTAATTTTTTTCGAATTTCTACGTTTGATTGATGTAATTTTTTAATTCCTTATTTTGTTTGTATTTTTTTCCGCCTTTAGTTCCATTCAGATTTTATTTATTTTATTTTTCTGCAGTGGCTGAGAAGCCCCTAGAGCTCCGCGGAGCACAAGTAGGAAACCGTTGTGCTAGACAGACGAGTGAAGTTTTTATGAGTGAAGTTTTATAAATTTATACACAGTGAACCTTCTCATGGTGATCACTTCCCTAAGGTGATTGCTTCAAAAAATGGCCAAATTCAATGACAGCCTCAAAATTGTATAGATTTTTTGAAGTATTGTATATAAAATTTTTTTTTAGAATTAATAACCATGATGCTAATTGACGATAGAGGTCTCAGTGAGTTGATTGGAATGAAACCCGGCTCTTGTTGTTCAGTTAATTGACTTTGTTTAAAGCTTCAGAACTCTTTTCCCTTGACAAGTTCTACTTGAAGCTTTAAATAAAAAAAAAGATTAACTTTGGTTTTCACTGTTTTTGTATTTTCAACTTTTTTACTTTTTCTGTTCCAAATGTATATTATAAAATTTGCAAATTCATAAAAATGGAAATAGGTAGGGGATCAGGGTTCTTACAATCCTTAAGTAATTTTCTCATATATTTCATTTCCCATATTTGAATGTAAATAAACAGACGTTTGTCATGAATATCATCTTTCTTCCGCAGAAGGGCAAAATCGTTTGGAACCGGGAATAATCGTCTTAGAGATGATTCACTGTATTATGCATAAATAATGTAACTAAAACACAAAAATTAAAACATTATGAAGTTAAGTTTACAGTTATGCCGCCAAGACTTTATAGTGGTTAGGGGAGCTTACCGCGTTACCGAAGGGTCCGGTTTCGAATCCCGTAGAAGGCATGGGTTGTCTATCCCTTCATAGGAGGCAACGCTGGCCACCTATTAGATGCCTGCACACTAAAATGGCTACCACGTCTGGGGGAAAGTGTCTGCCATTAGATTTTAAAAAAAGTTTATAATTGTAGTTTATATTAATAATACTTATTCAAGTTTACTTATTAGAATAGTAGTTATTTTTATTATCATCAGATTAACGAACGTAGTTCAATACACTCTAAATGGACTTTTCAGGGATTAACTTTCAGAACACGAGCATTCACAAAATTAATCAAAAACCACTAGTATTTTGCGCAAGTGCACTAGTTTTAGTGGAGGTCACGGCTGATTTTACGCGAACATGTTTTGACGGTCCACGTACCTTAGCGTTTAATTGCTTGCGGTCGAATTCCAAACACGTAATTGGCACGCGTCAAAACTGTCTTTTTAATACTCGAGTCCAATGTTTATCTGCATTTTGTTTATCGGACGTAAAAAAGTTAATTTGTAAATAACATTTTGGGGATGAATACTGTTCACAGATATTGTAAAACTCTAGATTTCGATGAAATAAATGTTTTGATTGAAGTTGGAGTATTTTGTATTTCAACAAGAAACAATCATAAAGAGCATTAAAAGAATGCATAAGTAGCCTGGAAATGAATAACAGCACAAATCTACGAGTATCAGCTATTAATAGCCATGTTCTCGCTGCATACAATCTTAAACCTTTTCACAAGTTCTGCCAAATAAAGTTGACACTTTCATGAAGTTAAAAAAACTTCAAACAAAAATATCATATCGCTAATACAAAAACAAACGTTTATTTAGTATTTATTCTCCTATCGTATTTTATTTGCATTTGTGTGACTGATCAGAGGGTACGTAACAAAGGTAAAAGTAAGCCATGATAATTTGTCATCATCAGGGCAAAATTTTAGATGTAAAACTGATCATCAGCTTTGTGTCACAATTGTTATGGCGGACCAAAACAATTGTGTGCTTATTTCGACTGGCCCTTAGGTAAGGATTGCTCTTTTCGCGAACCTTGCGTCTCCTGACCACGAGTCAAAATTCATTGACGTACTTCAAATCATATATATTTTTTTTACATTTTTCTCGATAGGTAGCACATTCTTTCCTATTCTCCTCACATCTTGTCAGTCCTTTACTACAATTAGGAAATTATCATTTTTGCTTGACAATAACTGGCCGATTTACTCGAAGGTCATAGATCATACCAATCATCAATGTCACTGCTTCTATAATAGGAAAGGCGGAAAGTGCCTGCGTGGCATTTAGATCTCGCACTTCAGTGTTCCCTTATGTATCATATGGTAATAAGTTTGGTAGTTTAAGTTTTCTTTCAAGCTTTTAAAAGATTTATTATTATTTAAAGTTTCATTGCTAACAGAATGAATGGAAGGCAACATTATTAGCCCCAAGGAGCGTTAGCCCAGAAGGGCTATTAGTTTCGAAACGGCATTCGGAACTGAAATCTGAAAGCTTTTAGATTTTTCAGATTTTAATTTATTTAATTAAGCTTTCAGGTTATTTTTTTTACATATGGTATTGATATACCATAGTGCATAGAAATAATGAACAGCAGTTCTTTCTGCTGTTTTCATCATCTTCCGTTTTGTAAAGCTATCCATCCCATCTATCGCAGCTTACTTGTTTTACTATTCTACGCTTCGTCGTCCGATGTAATTTTTCTGAACAAAACTTCGGATCCTTATGCAGTAAATCTTACATGCTGGCTTCTTAGTGCATGCAAGAATGTCATCATTATCATAGCTCTACTTTCGTTCAATAAGACCGCCCAGTTGCTTCTGACATCTTCATCAGCACTGCTGAATGGATCCAGTAACAATTGGCATGGAAGCAGACAACGCTAGTGTGTTTTGCCATAATCAATTAACCAAAACAATTGGCATGCTCTTCAATGAAATGAAATTCTAGCATTTGTCTAGAACATGCCAACATTCATGAGACGTGAAAATGATAAAGGTGAAAATTTAATAATGACTAGGATAATTCTTACAAACAGAATTCTTGAACTGATAATCGCCTCTGAAAGTATGTAAAGCCAAGTTTTTTTACATGTTTTCTAGGATTTGTGTTATATGAGTCAAATATTTTTAGGATTTGTGTTATATGAATCAAAAATCTAATACAGAAACAGGGTTAAATCCCGTAAGTTAAAAAAACTGTTCAGATTTTTTTTGTTTTGTATAAGGCAGATATGTTTATTAAAGCAATACTGAAAGGTGTTAGATATTACTGTTACGTAATATTTTCTTCGTTGTAGCTTATAATCATCATTAAATGTTTTCTTTTTGAAGAAATTTCCTTATCTTTTAAGCTTTCCTCGGCAGCATCTTGTCTTCTGTGATCTACTTTTAGCAAAAATGTCCATTATTTTTTATGGTTTGATTTTAGCTTGTAAGATTAAACCAGATTTACAGCTAGACTAACAAACTGTTTAAATGATTTATCATCCTCTCAAACTTGAAAAGCCTCGAGTACTCATGAATGCAACAAAGAGCATAACCAAACTAGAAGTTTATTCATTACAACTTGTAAATTCCACTGAGAGTGTAACAGTCATTACTTTTTGAAGCTCTGGAAACACAACAAAGTTTAAATACATACAAAACAAATAAGTGGGTTTGTAAAAACCTTTAAAGTTATTTTCAGCCCCCCACCCCCAAATTTGCCTCGTAACCATGGGAACGACAGATGAGGCAGACGCTTTGAGTCACCTCATTTTTCATCTCCAGTTAATTTCCATTTAGCATGTTTCGCTTCGTGAAAAGCGCGGGAATGGAAGCTGACTTTACTGCAATCTCAAATGAATTGGAGAAAATAACTGCTGTGCGGTGAGAACGACACGCGTCACGATCGCAAATGGGAAGGGCTGGTAACGGCCTTGATTTTCTTATTTTAAAGAAAGAGACTAAGTTATGGGCGTTGCTTAAGCACAAATACTAGTATAAGCCAATAAAACAGTCATCAGACACAGAGTAGGTTACAAGTGGATAGAGAGAAGCAGTGCTTCTGATTGCATTGCCAAACTCTATCTCCCTGACTTACACTTTCACTAGCAGTTTGAAACCTTCCGAATCTACAATTCTAGTAAGGATGACAGAAGAAATATAAACACAGGACATACTTAACATAAAATAGGAGTTGATGGAAAAGATCTTTATAAATTCCGTTGTATAGAGTCGAGCACATGTGACGTTTTAGTCTTCTTTCAACAGAAGAATATTTATTTAGAAAATATAACTCCTATATTCGGCTATGTGGAACGCAATTAACTATTTCTTCTTCTTATCCAGTCTTTATAATTTTGTCTTAATGATGATTTATTTTAGTTATGTTATGTCAGGGGTTCTTAATCATTGTTGCTTCATGTATCCTTTTTACTATTACTAGGCGATCAACTCCCTCCTTTCCAAAACTCGAAAAATACGTATACATTTATTTAAATTAAAATTATTTTTAACGGGTTTTATAAATTAAATATGAAAAGCATAGAAAATGTTAATCAGTGCCAAAACGTGAATAAAAAAAGTTTTTTTTATATTCATAAAATAAAATTAAATACTTAACAGCTAAATAAAAGGCTGACCTCATTTCCTCTCCTCCTGAAATTATGTATTTCCTCCTAAGGGGAACTCTGCCCTGTTCAGAGCCCCTTTGTTATTATTATGCGCTGTGATATGAAATATTTGCATTTCTAGCGCAGATGCTCGGCAGTGCAAGTTATTTGGTTCACAGTTCGATCAGGGTTTGGGGGCGAAACGGAGTTGTAGAAAATCTGTGTTATGGGAGGGATTTAGCGCTGTGTTATACTGGCGCCTGCCTATTAGTTAAAAAATAGAGTGGAATGTTCCTAAGAAGACTGTCTGCGATTATGTGATTGGAGATATCTTCGGTCTTGTGTGATTGCTGTAGAGAAGTGATGATCAGTAACAGAGTTTATTTAGTTTCTTAGAAATATCAGTCCCTTTTAGAGGTGATCATCTACACTGGTGTGCAAAAATTAAGGACGAAGTCGAAAAATTAGCATATCAGCTGAACGAAAAGGCAGAGCGGACAGAAAGACCAATCAGGAGCTTAAGTAAGGTGATGTACGATAGCACATGTGCAGATATGCAGGTAGACGTAATGGGGGAGTGTCTTAGTAGTATAAAGCATGTTCTCGGTGTAAGACCAGTATTTCTGGCAAAGAGATTGCACGCCGTATAGCAGTTAAAATCACACCCAGTTGCTGCCTCAGCGAGAAATGGCGAATAATCAATCTGTTAGACGACATCTGGGTGCTTTTACCCGAGGTCGAATCATTGGGAAGTTGGAAGAAGGCCGCAGTGTGACAAGTGTAGCTGCAGAGTTCGGAAATGCTCACAGTATCGTTTCACGACTTTGGAGACAATTTCAAACTACAGGAACAGCTATCCGGGGGTTTAGTAGTGGTCGTCCACGAGGAACCACACCCGCAGATGACCGGTATATTGCCTTACAGGCCAGAAGAAACAGGCGGCAGACAGCGGGAGAAATCGCTAGACACACGACACAGGCGACTGGACGACCGATATCGCGTTTTACCGTGGCCAGAAGACTGCACGGTGGTGGTCTGTTTGCACGACGCCCTGTACGGTGTGTACCTCTAACGCCTGCCCATCGGAGAAGGCGTTCTCTGTGGTGCCGGGAACACCGGAATTGGAGAGACAATGAATGGGGACGAGTACTCTTTACAGATGAGAGCAGATTTAGTCTGAGTTGCGATTCTAGACACATACACATCTGGACAGAGCGGGGAACACGCAATAACCCCTTCAACATCATCAAAAGGGACTGTTTTGGAGGTCGCGGAGTTCTCGTTCGAGCAGACATAATGCTTGGTAGCCGGACCGACCTTCATATCTCCCAAGGAGGTTCGTCACCTGGGACTGCTATTGTAACGAGGTTCTTCTTCCTTACATACGTCTTTTCACAAGGGCTATGAGTCCTCAGTTCCTTTTCATGGACGACAACGCTCCACTTCATCGCACAGTTACTGTCGAAGAGCTGTTGGAGAGTGAAGATATTGAACACATGGATTGGTCGACAAGGTCTCTGGATCTAAATCCCGTCAAGCATGTACGGGACTTACTAGGGAGACCCGTGGCAGCACGTAACTTATCGCCAGTAACGATTCCGAAACTGCGATTGGTGCTACAAGAGGAACGAGCAGCAGTGTCTCAACAGCTCATTAACAACCACATATCCAGCATGCACAAATGATGTGAAACCTGCCTAGCAGTCAGGGGAGATCATATCCCCTATTAAAGACCGGATGTTTCTTGCTGAACACCCATCACAGGGATGTTTCGGCCTTCAGTCGCATTGCGCTCCATGCTTTTTTTAATAAAGCATCTTTTTATCTCTCTGATTTCTCTATTAGTAAGTGTTGCTTACATTACTCATGTCCATACGTATTGGGGATCTTACAGTATTAAATGTGTCGATTTGGAATGTACAAATTATATTGAAAAAACCGTCTCGTCCTTAATTTTTGCACACCACTGTATGTGGTGATTACCTCGAGGGGGGAAAAAATCTGAATTTGGGGATGTGTCCAACATTTGAGGAAAGTTTTTACATTCACTAATTCTCAGAAAATTCTATAAAATTTGCGGAAACAAACGCAGAAAATGTATGCAGTTATTAAAATACTTCTTTAGTGGATTACGACCGTAACTGTTCCATCGCGGATGAATGGGTTGTCTGCATGATTGTTTTTTGTGGTCTTCCTCATGTTTAACGTAAGTACGATTCAGTTTCTCCACGAAGATATCCGTCCTCTCAGGCAGACACCTTTTGTGTGCTTTAGCCATATTCCATTAACCTACTTATCTTTAATTCGAAAGCCATTGCAGCACAGAATCACGAAATGAGAAATAGCACATTAATAATAATAATAATAATAAAAGATTATTTCTACAAAATTTCTTTGAACCAAAGATAAAAAAAAAAAGTCGTCGCTTTCAGAAACAAAATATTGATTCTATCAGGTCTGTTATATGAAATCCTTTTAATATTGTTTGATTATTAATTTATTGAGAGAAAAGTAACGAAATTAAAATCTACTCCAAACTCAAGGTTGCCCTTTGTTTAATTTTAAGAAATTAAAAGAATTAGAAAACTGAGCGGGAGTAAATTTTTACCAACAGACTCCAGTAGCACATAAAATTGCTACCCACTCAAATACCGCAGCTATTCTGGCATATTCATTTTTCAAATATATTACTGATTTTATCTTTGACAAATACAGACTGCGCAAAGGTGATTTTTCCAACTAACATATGATGAAAGTACTAGATAAGAAGAGACAGGTTTTCTACTGGAACTTGTCTTTATGGAAGCTGTTTTCCCTGAGAAAGAATTTATGTTAAATTTTTCAACATTCACAGTTAGAATTTTGCAAAAGAAATAGAAAATTGTTGTATATGAAAATATTTATTATACTGTATCAAACTTTTTCGCATTATGATCTCGGTGCGATCTAAATGCTGATCTTGACAGAAATTCTGTAATTTGTTATAAAATTTTTTTATGTTGGGAATGTCTACAGCGGTATCTCTCTAGATTTTAGGGCTGTTACATTACGCGACCAAGGCATTTATTATACGTGTTGTCTGGCATCTGTTGCCATTCCGAGATACAAGATCTTTAATTTATTATTTATGCATCCCGCCAAATAGCTAGTTTTCAAAATGTCGTAATCTGAGTTTACTTAAGAATTTAAACTTTTTATTCCATATTATAATTATAGTTATAATAATAAATTAAATAGTTATTTAAAACTATCAAATATACTTCTTAATGACTTAAGTCTTGGTTCTTTTATAGCACATCTAACTGGTGTAATTTAAAATACTTATTATTTATATCCAATTAATAATTTTAATGAATAGTTATAATTTAATATAATTAACAAAAGATGTTCCTAATGTCACGTATTAACGTATCTCTGTCAGAATAATTTTCTTCTGAGCCGATTTTTAATAAAACGAAAAAAAAAAATCCGTCTGCCATTATCGAGCATTAGTTTCTATATTTAAGGTTTTAAACTCAGGAAAAATAAGTAAATAAATAATAAAAAAAATCTGAAAGCTTTCACATTTTATATTACGCCAAAGGGGCTTTTTTTTTTACTGTTTTATGTGTTACCTTTATTTATTAAACACCATGTTCTTCGCAATTAAAACTCAATTCAACAGCAGTATTCACAAAATAATTTTAAAAGAACATAACATTAGAATTTTCGATACAGAGTCTCACGCGCTGGAGATAATTTTGTTTTCCCCCTTACACTCGCTTCCCCCATCGCTCGCTTTGAAATCGTTAAATTTGGTAATGTTAAATTTGGTAATGTTGTTAAATTTGGTACAATTTAATGTTTTACAAAATATGAAATAAGTAATGAAACAAATTCCAAATTTGGGCTTCCAGATGACCATATTCGAGTGGAGAGGACTATGCTATTCAGAATTTGATGTCTCTGGGTACCGTTATTTTTCCCAGTGCGAGAAACATACATATATTCATGCAGACTCTTCATTATTTAATTTCTGTAAATATAATGCAGGGCTCTAATATTCGGCGGCAACAATTTGAAAAGTGAAACGCCGTTTTATAGTGAGCCAACACAAAATGCCAAAAAGAAATTAATAGCTCTTCTTTACCGGCGATTTAACATAATTCTCAAATGAAGGTGATAAATTTGATAAATATGCCAGAATTCCTCACTTTACTACTAATTATGTAAAATTGCCTTATTAATATGGTTGGCGTGATGTTTCTGTAGACGTCATTAATTAATTGCTATGTATGATATTTAATATTACGAAATGGCGAGTATGCATACTCATCGGTAAACATTATGAATTCTAAATATATGAAATACATTTATCAAACTCATCAAGATAAGTAATGATTTTGCGTAATAACCGGATTTGCATAATATGCATAATAATTGCATTTACCATTCTTACGCAACAAGTACACAAATTATGACGATATGGCGCCTAGAACTTCTCTCCGCGGTCAGGAATTCTTAAACTGCTATCTGACCGAATAGCAAATTCCATCATCCCCTCGTTGAGTGTAACTTTTTGTGCAATATTTACTACCAGGAATTTTACTTAATTAAGGTACGCATTTAGATGTCTTGGTCCTTCCTTCTTTCTTGTAGGTTGACTTAAACTGGTATCACATTTACAAGCTATCTTCTATAGTGTGTGGAAAGAAACATTTCTCGGAATTTTCGCTTTCGGAATATCTGATTGATTGACTTATGCGAAAATCACATTTGTGGGAATGAACCTACGAACGCAGGATATCGTTTCCAGTGAAACTGTTTCAGCTAGGAACTTTTCAGTGGTAGAATTTCGTTTTTCGGAAAAGTTTCTGCCAACGTCGTGCTTTTCTAGATTCCCATTAGTCGAAACAAAAATTTTCCTCAAACTCCAGTTCCTCCGTTACAAGTTGCGGATATAGCGGATTTCAACCTACTGTTCTAGAGCTGTTCTCTGCCGCTTAACTAGTCCTAAGAGAATTGTAAGAAAAGTTGCTGACTGCATTCCGTTTTCGCAGGTGTGATACGAGCTTAAAGAATTGCCATTCACCGGTTTCGGATTATTATTTTTAACCAGAAGATTATTTGATTTACGTAACTCACGTTTCGTATAATTTCTACTTACCAAAGTGTATCAGGTAGTGTAACGTCAAGATAGGACATGATTTCGTTGATTTAGTTTCGATTAACAACCAAATTCAGTTGTTGACCTCTGAGTTATAAATATGGAAGAATTTGATTTCAAGTTAATAACCTTCTACAGTTCAAATCAGTTTTTGAGCATCATCATATCTCATGCCTATAGAGAACACTAATGAAATGGTTATTTTTAGAAGCAGGATGAATCCTAAATTTTTTTGAATCCGAATTTAAATCATAAAGGATCTCGAATCATTCACATAAAAATTAAGAAAAAGAAGGAAGAAGAAAGAGCTCTGCTTAATTTTAAAAATTGTTAATATTAAAAAAGAATTTCGGACCTACATTTAAGGAAAAACATTAAAAATAAACTTATATTTGTTGAATTTTAATTTGAATAATGTTGAGATTTTTGGCATAGTGTGAAACTTTGTTCCTTACCAAAAGAGCATACGTGCTGTAAATTAAACATTTAACGGGTGGTAAACTTGACTGCTATGTCGGCAAGTACTTAGTTGCAACAATTCCATATGATACTTATATTCTTGACAGCTGTTTTCCATGTCAGGATTCCATGCATGAGGTCGTCGCGCCACGCTGAAGAGAATCATAGCTACTGGCCACGTCGACGTTATGGTTATCGACATAGGACATAGTCTCGGAAGACCTTCTCACGCACACACCTTCTTGGCTTCTACCACGGAATTACATGGCGCTGAACTTACGCATCTTCAGAATTTTTACGTTGATTTTCTCAGCAGAGTTTGATAAAAAATATTTAAATAACCGTTCAGATTTTAAAAATTTTTCTAGAATCTTTTTAAATAAAATTAATTGTAGAAAAGGGGGGATTATTTTAAAGTTTACGCAAATGTAAATTAAAAATGAAACCATTAATTCTCTCCAAAAAACTAAAAGCATGGCATTCAACGATGTTGCGAAGTGATGGAGTTCCAGGTGAACCGGAATTGCAACTATCACTTTTTTTTTTTAAGGAATGCTTCTAATGGACGGCAAGAAAATTACTTTTTATAAAATTCTGAGTTAAAACATTAAATGGGTTTTTAGATTTTTTAAGATTCAAAAGAATGGAATGATTAAAAAATACTCGGAGATTCAAGTTTCTGAATCTCGAATCTTTTTTTAAAATCCATGATGTTCCAGCATTCGATTATTCCATCCCTAGTTGCTTTGCATAGTTTCTACCATTTCAGTCACATGTTTGCATAGATTTCCTTTCCCCTTACATTAAATATCATACGTCACTCACCTAAATAATCGAACAGTTTAGACTTTCTCCGATGTTTGCAGAGGAAATACTTGAATCTAATTCGTTACTGTTATGTCACGGTCTCTTACTGAATACAATACATTCGCTCATACATCAGTTAAAAATGACAGTTCACGAAAATTGCGCGTGCCCTACTTATCTAAAATGAATCAAGGCGGCTGTCAGTACTGAAAGAGGGTGAGGTCTCTCCGATTCAGGTTTGTCGGAAGTTGAGCAATTCTGATTCGCCAGTTCAGGTATTTAATTTTCAGCTAGCTTTTCGAGTAACTTTAATTTTAAAGTAAATCTTAGAGTTAGCAGCAGTTTTTAAAACAACAAATTGTTTATGTATACTCAAGAAAAAGTTTAGCTTTGTAAAGGGTAAAAATTTTCATTTGGGAGGGGGGGGGAGGTATTTCTCCTTCCTGCTTTAAAATTAGCAATATACTTGTACTCATCTTTCTGAAGTGCATCATTCCTAAATTACTAGTTATCATATGTCTATATATATAAAGAAGAAAGTCTGTTTGTTTGTCCTCTAATAATTCAGTCACTACTATAGCTATCGTCACCAAACTTTCTACAATTCTTTTCTCGGAACTGGGAAAGGTCGACGTTCACTTTTTTCCAAAAGAAAGTAGCTAAAATCAGAGATATTAATTAAAAACTCGAAAAAACGATCATTTTCGCCCTCAGTTTTCCGGGTGGCATCAGTCTCGATAGCTGGAGATGAAAATCTGCTTTATTTCGACAGTTGTTGCCACTGCTTGCTTTCAAATCCTAGAATTCGTTAACAAACAATTTCTAAGTTTTACGATGAAATAAAAATAGCATTGCCAAACATTAAATACATTATTCCCG
This sequence comes from Stegodyphus mimosarum, assembly GCA_000611955.2. NCBI lineage: Eukaryota > Metazoa > Arthropoda > Arachnida > Araneae > Eresidae > Stegodyphus > Stegodyphus mimosarum. The sequence continues at coordinate 510,759 of KK117843.1, read as the reverse complement.
ATTCCAAAAATTCGTGGGAAGCCATTTTGATTCGTAGGAAGCCATTATTCCTACCTTCGTACGACTTTAATTAGCCGAAATATTAATTAAAAAAAAATCTGAAAGATTTCAGATTTTAAATTACGTCCAAAGGCGCGTTTTTTTAACGTTTCGTGTGCTACCTTTTTTTTATTAAATATCATGTACTACGTACTCAAACCATAAAATTCAGTTCAAAATCAATATCGCAAAATCATTTTAAAATGAACATATCTTTAGAATTTCCGTAAGTCTCGTGCACTGGAGATAATTTTTTTTTTCCGTGCAGTGTTACCATTGCTCGCTTTGAAATCATTTAGTTTGTTAATCAGAAATTCGTTGAAATGTTACAAAACATAAAATCGATAATAAAGCAAATTTCAAATTCAAAATTAGGGCTTCCAGATGCCCATATTCGCAGTAGGATTACGTCATTCAAAATTCGATGGCTCTAGGTTTTATCACAATGCGAGAAACATGCATACATTTATGCAGATTTTTCATTTTTTAAAATTTAATGCAGAGCGATAACATTTAGTGGCAACAATTTGAAAAGTGAAACGGGCATTCAGAGTGTATCGACGCAAAATCGCAAAACGAAAGTAATAGTCCTTCGGGACTAAATCCCTTTGGACTAAAAAACAGTGAAACCGCTAATTTTCGCACTCCTTTTCCGAGTGGCAACAGTCTCGCGCATTGAAGATAAAAATGCTTTATTTCAAAAAGTGTTGTTATTGTTCGCTTTCGAATCGCAGAGTTTGTTAATGAAAAATTTGTAAGTTTTACAAAATCTATACATATAAAGAAGAATGTCTATTTGTATGTTTGTTTGTTTGTTTGCGTTATTGCTTTCTGGTCAGTTATGGTGAATATTTTCCACATATAATCGACTAAAATTGAATATTGGTGAAATACTGGATGGAACTTGAGCTTTAGACGAAAATCATTAAAAACTGCGTGTCATTGTCGCTAATATCATGAGAGAGAATTAGCTTATTTTTCCATCGAAAATTTTTAAGGATTCCATATCGCATCAGACTGAAAAATGTATGACTATGAATCGCATTTTTTACATCGTCATTAGAGAAAGATTACAGCGGTGTTGTTCTCTGTGTTGTTAGATGCATTACTATCAATCTAACTTAACTGGCATCGGGTACTTCCGCTAGTTACTTATGTAGTGCTGCTGAAGCTAAGACTTTTATAGTAATGGGAAGTGAAGTACTTTATTCAGCTGTATGCATACCAAAGCTTTTAATAACCAATAATAATTAAAAAGTACTATGTTCGTCCATCTGGAAATACAGCACGCTCCATAAATCTGGACATATTTTAAATAATCATATTAAAACTAGGAAATTGACATATCAGAGTGCAGTTTTTCCTTAAATTATTGACACAAAGCCCGACCTTGTTTCGACAGAAGGAGGCGTAAAACACATTTTAGATTAAATGTTTACTGACAGATGACGGTGTGACTTTAATATTGCAAAAACTGGCAAATTTTAAGCATTTAAAAGAAGATGTGAAACAGAGCTTATGATGGGCAGCTACATCATTAGTAGTAAGGTAATATACTCGCGAATGCAAACAACTGCTGTATATTTAGTTTTCAAATTCTATTTGTACAGTGCAGTGTTTCGTAATCTTTTTGATAAGTTGAACTTTTTTTAATGTCGTGGAACACCTGGCTTGCTTCAATAATATGGTTTTAATGCAACGTTCTGTAAACGGATTATTTGCAATAAAATGACACTTATTTCAAGTAATATTTAACTGTTTCAAAAAGTAATTTCAAAATTAACCCGAAATATCTTAAAATAGCGTATTCAAACAGAATGTTTTTGAGTTTTTGATGAATTTAAATTTTAATGAGTGGCGCTGATTTTTATTATCGCAAATCTGTACTTAATATTAGAGTTTATGAATGTGAGTCATGTTCGGCATCAAGCCTGTTGCAGTGTTTATTTTTTCTCGACACATGCAGCTGAGAACCCTGTTTCATGTAGTTGCAAATGGTAAAAATGCAAACATGGACAAGTAACGATATTCATGTTTTAAACTGCACCAGAATTTCACCAATGCCGTTAGCTTAATTTTTTCTTTCCACGATGAATCAAATGTCATTCAAATAAAAGTTCTTTCGCTGACATGGGCGAAGGTCGTGTATTGACAATAAATGGGTTTTAAATCCACAATTCATTTTAATATTTAATATCCTGTTCATTTGGAAAATACTGAGTAAATATCTACCCTATTTCAACCCCTTTTGAAAAGCCTTTTATTGTTGCATTTGGTTTGGTTTTCTTCATTTGATTACGGTAAAGCACTCGAGGGCTATGTGCCTAAATGGAGCGATGCCTTCGTTGAGATCTTTCGAAAGGAAATTGGCCTGTATACATGTTAGACATGGGTGGTTGGCCTTTTAGTGTCGGGAAGCAATTAAAGTCGTTGCAGTGCATACAAATTGTCCACAATTCATTTTCTTGAAAGCAAGAATTTTTTCGCCAGCAGTAAATACATATACTTTTTTGCCCTGAAGTTAATCCTTTAAATTTTAATGAGATGTTCATAGGTCTTTGTTAAAGTGTCGCTTAATAGGTAGTTTTAAGCAGCCAATTTCTATCAAATAATCGATCTCTCAGTTCCAAAACTGTGTTCTAAGAAAAGCATGCACTTCGTGTTTTAGCTTTAAAATGCCGCTTAGTATCTTTCCTCGAGATAACCATCTGACTTAGTAGTCGAGATTTTATGAAGTTATTGACTTTGATGACCTGATCAAGAGCATTCTTACAACTGGTAGATGAAGTTTTTGCAAGTGCCTACCTATGCGTCATCAACATTTGCTTATTATCCCAGCTACTCGCAGCGCCCTTTTATTTGCAAGGGATTCCCCTGTGTTTTTAGAACTGAAGGACTCCCTCGTATTTCTAGATCTGTGGAGACAACGTGAATCTAAAAAGGAATGAGCCAGTGAATTACAGATAGTGGAATTCCGAATGATTCAGAATAGCAAAATACCGCGGCTACTACCAAATACCAAAAATTGTCTGTATGGCCACGTCAAAATTTGAGACCTCAGACTATCGCATTTGGATACTTTCTTGAATGTTATGAGAAAACAAGAAAAAAGAATTTAAAAAAAAAAGAAAGAAGAAAAGAAAAGAAAAAAAAGAAAGGTTTTAGATTTTAAATTAGGTCCAAAGGGGTGTTTTTTAACGTTTTGTGTGTTACCTTTATTTATTAAATAACATGCTCTTCGCACTTAAATCATAAAATTCATTTCAAGAGCAATATCGTAAAATAATTTTAAAATGAGTATATCTTTAGAATTTCAGATACGCAGTTCCGCGCTTTAGATAAAAAGGTTCTTTTTTTTCCCCCCGTAGAGTGTTGCCATTGCTCGCTTTTAAATTGTTTGAGTTTGTTCATCAAAAATACCTTAAAGTTTTACAAAATATGAAATAGATAATAAAACAAATTCCAAATTCGGGCTTCCAGATGGGCGTATTCGGGTGGAAACGTACGTTATTCAAAATTGGATGGCTCTAGGTACCGTTGTTTTATCATATTTGGAGAAATATACATATACTTATACTGATTCTTCATTATTTAATTTCTTTATATATAATACAGGGCTGCAAGACTTGGTGGCAACACTTTGAAAAGTGATTCAGACTTTTAATGTTTCCAACACAAAATCGCAAAAGGAAAACAATAGTCCTTCAGGGACAAAGCCCCTTTGGACTAAAAATAAAAGTTTTTAAAAATCTGAAAGTTTTCAGATTTTATATTACGCCCGAAGGGGCCTTTTTTTAACGTTTTGTGTGTTACCTTTGTTTATTAAATATCATGTTCTTCCCACTTAAGCTATAAAATTCAGTTCAACAGCATTATCACAAAATATTTAAAAAGCGTATATCTTTAGAATTTCCGATACACTGTCTCGCGCGCTGGAGATAAAAATGTTTTTTTTTTCGTACAGTGTTGCCATTGCTCGCTTTGAAAACGTTGAGTTTCTTAATCAAAAATTCGTTAAAGTATTACAGAATATAAAATCGGTAATAAAACAAATTCCAAATTAGGGCTTCCAGATGCCCATATTCGGTGGAGGATTACGTTATTTAAAATTTGATGGCTCTAGGTACCGTTGTTTTATCACAATGAGAAAAATATACACACATTTACGCAAATTCTTCATTATTTAATTTCTTTAAATATAACATAGGGCGGTAATATTTGGTGGCAACGATTTGAAAAGTGAATCGGACATTTGAAGTTTTCAACGCAAAATGCCAAAACGGAATTAATAGCCCTTCTAGGCTAACGCCCTTTGGGCTAAAAAAACAAAACATAAGTTTAGTGGAAATCTTGCGTGATTTCCATGGAACCCCAGAGCGTTACCTCAAGCTAGCCTTGAGTTTCACATTTATAATTTTTTGAAGAGAATTTTGCTTCCCATATTTAGTGTATATGTACGTTAACCCTTGAATTAATATTCTTTCGTCTGCACTTGCTTTAAATTAAAAAGCTTTGCAAAAGTGTTAAAAAATTGAACTGTTGCTCAAATATATTTTATCAAATTATGAAGATAATGAACTTCCTCTTACTCATTTTCGTGAATATTTTAATAGATATGGATGTGGTTTTTAATGCATTCTTAAATGTTTTTGGCTATTAAATGTAGATTTCAAGTTGTACTTTTATTTAAACGTCTAATATTAACTAGCTGTTGTTTCCAAATTACTTTTATGCGAAAGATTCGGGAGATTTGAGAGGATTTAAAATTCGAATTCGAGAAAATTTTGAATTCGTCTCATTGATCTTTAATGTAAAAAGAAGATTAAATAAATAATGCTTAACTTTGAAGAAAACTGCTATTCATATTAATTTCAGTTTTACACATTAAAAATATTGATAATATTTTCGGAAACTATATGCATGTAACTAAATGTGTGCTTCGGAAACTAAATGTGTCTTTCGTAATGTATCCAATGATTTTCGTCAAGCACAGTAAATAATGTTTCAAAATAAATGTCTGCTTGGAAAAAAAAATAATCTTTTTAACTAGAAATGAGATCAATCCTAAATATTCTTGAAGCCATACCCCAAAAGATTCTTTTATAATCTTTTATGAAAGATCTTTTATAAAAGAATAATTAGACGAAGGAAAAAAAATAAGTAATATTTAAAGTTTTTAACTTAATTAGAAATATGCGTAAAAGCAAGATAAATTTAACACTTCGCAAGACAAATTTAAGCAAGATAAATTTAACGCACACTCATTCCTAAAAAAAATTAAGAATACAGTTTTCAAAAATATACATAGATTTATTGAGAAGATGCATATAAAATTTATTAAACGAAGTACGTAATTAAAATTCATTTTCCTGACATAATTTGAGCAAAAGATTTGAATATTAGCAGTTCAAACTGAAGTTTATTTTTCCAGCATAATTTGATGAGAAATGTTTGAGTCGTAGTAGTTCACCTTTTTTTTTTTGTATTTTCTCATCAAGTGAGAGTAAGGAAAGTGTGGAAGGGGGAGGGAGAGTATTTCAAAAGTTAACATAATAGATAGACACTAGGCATGAAACGCTAATTTCTATCTGGAAAAATAAGATAAATTAAAAACTTGTTTATTATAAGAATTCACGAAAATACTGTTAAAAACAATCTAAAAAACAGAAATTTTGATGGGTATTTTTATTTAAAAAAGCTGTCATTGAATGTGCAGGTTCTACATTAAAAAGTCTAATGATTTTTGGATTAGGATTCGAAAGTTTCAAATGGAGTTTTCGATTCTTTTTTTAAGATTCACGGAATGCCCCATCTCAGTTATCATGTATTCTATCGCTCCCTGGTGTCATTTAATTCCGGTAATCGAAGCTGTATTGTAAATGATATCTACAAACGAGTTTTAGGAATGCCAATAACATTTAATTTTCTGCCCAAATGTTTTCTGTGCTTTGCACTTTCAGAAATGTTGAATGAATTCACTGATTAAAAGAGAAGATGACACACATGTCTTATTCTTGAAAAATTGAGATGATAAGCAGACTAATCAATTATGAAAGCTGAGTAATAGAATTACAGAGGTTGTTAACATCCCGCTGGTTTCATGATTAGAAATTCTGTACTGCGAACTACACATGAAACTATGTTGAAGCAGCAGTTGAATGATTTATTAGTTTGTAAATTCAGATACAACTCTTCAGATGTGTCTCGAGAATAAATACTCTAATATAGACTTACAAGTAAATGATGCCATCAACGCTAATGCAAAAAATTTGGCCGTCAGACGTGCCCAGTCAACATCAAGTGCGTGACTGCTGGAAAATTACAATGCCTTCTAGATGAATGAATGCTTATCCATATTATAGCTCCCCCCTCCAAAAAATCTAAAATAATCTTTTATTTAAAACTTCTAAAATAATTAATGAACTAAAAGGAGAAAAATATTTTATCATATACTTTAATGAGAACAAGCGATGAAATAAATTTTGTTGCAAAATTCGTCTACAGTTATATATCACGGGAATGCCTCGGCGAAATCTGTTAATCGAATGCACTCAGAAAGTATAAGCCATTATCATTATAAACTTATCAAGGGAGCCTTGCACTTTTATTATTCGTGGTACCATAAATTTTTTTTCATTAGTTAATTAATTATTTTATGAGTTTTGAATAAAAGCTTACTATATATATATATATATGTATAGTAAGCTCTTATTCAAAATATGCGTTAATATTCAAAATATGCGTATATATATGCGTTAATTTATTTACTAATGGATAATTTGAGTATATTATCTCCTTTGAGAAAGTTAGTAGACTTTTAGTTGAATGAAGTAACTTATAAGGATTTAAAAATGAAACTTGAAAGAAGTAACTTAAAGGATGTAAAAATGAAACCTGAATTCTTTTAAAAAGAAACATCAAATATGAATCATGAAAAATTGAAAATGGAAACATTTAAAAATGAAAAAGGAATCAACAAACCAAGTAACTATCGTCATTGATCGCAAATTGGTTAACTTTTCGAGGGGAACAAACCAACCTCCGATCAGTCGCCCTTTAAAAGGGAGAGTATGTAAGGTATTTTCTCCCTTCTTTCCGCATGCCTTCGCGGTGTAACGGTCAGCACGCTCGGCGCGTATTCGGGAGGTCCAGGGTTCAAGTCCCGGTGCGGGCATTGCACATTTTTCATGTTTCATGCTTTAAAACAAGCTAATGACTCTACAGTTTCATCATTCTGTCTATTCAATAAACCTCTCCATGCTAGTACGCACACGCTCACACACACACACACAGACACATGTATATATATATATATATATATATATAAATAATTTCAATAACTTCCTTACTTTTAGTCTGTGTACTCGTTAACCTCAAGATCATTAAAAATCGTATATTCTACTAGAAGAGAGATGAATCCTAAATTGTCTTGAATTCTTCATACAAGAATAATAAAAAAATGAAATAAATTAAACTGAATTTGCGAAATATTAAACTAATTGAAATTTAAATTATAAAAGTAAATTAAAGTAATGAAATTTAAAAGAAATTAAAATACGCTTTCAAATCTTCGTTTAATGAAAAGCTAATTTAAGAATGCAGCTTTTAAAAATATAATAAATGCAATATAGAATTAAAACTCGTGGATCTCAAGGTCCATTTTTTTCAATCTAGTATGATAAAAAATATTTAATAAAAATTCAACTTGTAAGGTTTATCCTGATTTTATTAACAGTTATTTTAAGTTATGCAACTTTCCTATCTTTCTAGTTTCAGCTTACAATTTCCTACCAGAATGTAATTTCAGAAACGCAATGAACGCAAACGAGTAAGAGTACTATTTAAATCGATGTTTCACCGACTTTGAAAGAGAGTCTAGTTTCCTGAATAGCGCGCGTTTGCCTTTTGGCTTGGCTCTCTTAGATATTTCTACGCTAGGCCATACTTTAGGTCCTTGCTTGGTTTAGCCGATTTAATTAATATTTAGAGGCCAACTACTTAGAATCCTTATACCTTCGGCTGTATCTTCAGTTAGTTTTAGTTAAGTTTAGTTTCCTATTCATTTAAGTTCAAGCCCAAGTGGAGGCTTTGCTGTATACTCCTAGTTAGGAGTTGATTGTATTTATTCTGAGAAATAAAGGGTAGTTAACCCTTCTTACGTCTTACGTGTTTGTTCACACATTTAAGCGATTATTCGCTTGTTAGTGTTTGTGGGGTTCAAGGATTGAACATTGAATTAAATAACCAAACCCCACAAACTTTTTACATTTTTTCGGAATATTTTCAAGTCAAAGAAAGTCAAGGGCAAGAGATTTTTTCAACGGTTGATGCAAAAGGGAACTAAAAGTGAAACCACAAACTTTCTCCCGAAGATTAAGTATGTGAAACTCAGAGCCTATACTAGGATTATACTAGGATTATTTGCGATCCGGGATTTGAAAGTCTCATCGCTATAGAACTTATTAAATTCGATAAGTCCTGTTAATGTATTGTTGTGTAATTTAATTGCCTTGCAAGAGAATTTAAGAAGAAAACATTGTATAAGGAGCAGCTCGATTTCATAGGGAATTAGAAGTTTTCTTTCGAGAAATTGAGTAAATTTGCGAATAAAATGAGAGGCGGAGGATTTCTTTTCTAAAAACTTCAGATTACGATCTACAAATCATAACAATGTTATCATTAAGTAAAATAAAATAATACGTGTTAATGATAACTAATAAAACTAGATCTTTACTATATCTACATTTTATGGTTAAGTAAAATGAAAGTAGAGCTAATTTTTATTACTTTTTATTAATCCAAAATTGTAATTAGTCTCGAAAGACGATTTTGCGTTGTTTTATTTTAATTGTTGTTTCGTTTTTCATTCGTGACGCTTCCCATTCGGAAAAAGGTAAGATATTATTCTTTTATATTGAAGCTGTATATTATTAATTGGCAGACTCAAATATTTAAAAGCAACAGATGCAGTTTTTAGAAATTTTTTTTTCTTTTTAATGGGACTGATTTGAATAAAAATGCATTTACTTCATGATATATGTAAATAAGAACCTTAAATATTTTTACAGAATTACATTACACATTTTTTTATGTTTTAAATATGCAAAAGATATATATATATATACACTGGTTATCATAAATTAAGGAAAAATTACGATTACTGAAAAAGTTACATGTAGAACTTTATGAAACTTACCCACAATATACAACACATAGTAAGGTATCAAATAACATTAAAAGAAATTACCAGACAATTATGGTAGTATAGAATTAGCACATGTATAAAATGAACAAATCCGAAAGTGTCCGTTTGCTATAGGAAAAGTACCTTCAATGTAGAATATGGCCACCTCTAGAAGCAATACAGCACATACAGCGATGTGTGATGCTTTCAATTATGGGATCTATCAGTTCCATAGGAAGCGAGAGCCATTGCTCTTGCAAAGCAGTTGCAAGCGCGGCAAGGGTCTGAGGGGGCGGATTGAGAGCAGCTAGACGTCTCCCTAAAGCATCCCAAACGTGCTCGATAGATTCAAGTCCAGGGATCGAGCTGGCCACTCCATGCGCATAATTGTTTCCTGTTGATGATATCATCTACGAAGCGAGCCCTGTGTGGTCTTGCGTTGTCGTCCTGTAACAGGAAAGCATCACCTATTTCCCTAGCATATGGGCGCACATAAGCATCAAGGATGTCATCTCTATAAACCTGAGCATTCTCGGTTCCGCTTGGAAAGACATGGAGGTCTGTCCACCCAAAGAGATGTCACCCCAAACACAGACACTGCCTCTTCCGTGTGTATTTCTTTCACGGATGTGTTGACGGATGATAACAGGTTCCATATTCTCTCCATATCAAATATCGCCTACTATCGCTTTCTAGACTAAACCTGGACTCATCCGTAAAGAGAACAGCTCTCCATTATCCGTAAAGAGAACAGCTCTCCATTGATCAGACATCCAGTGGACATGTTGTCGTGCCCACTGCAAACGGTCCCTCCTATGGCGTGACGTGAGCGGCACCCAAACGGCTGATCGCCTCGCATACAGACCACCTTCGTGAAGCCTTCTACGCACAGTTGACGTTGCCACCAACCTTCCGGTGGCTGCATCAAGGAAGGACCTAAGAAGAGTCGGAGTAGCGGTTCTATTCCTGCGTGCACATAATATCAAATATCGGTCATCGGCGCTCATCGTAGCAGTTGGCCGTCCTTGGCTGAACCTTTTAGATGCCGAATCTGTGGTTTGAAATTGCCTCCAAAGTCTATGAAGCACAGAAGGACTCACATTTAGCCATTTGTCCACTTCTGTTTGACTTTGTCCTGCCTCTAGTCTCCCACTGGCTCTCCATCGTAGTTCTGCAGACAAATGATGCCTGAAGGTCATTGTTACGCATTGGTTATCTCAGATTTCTGATGTCACTAGCATAGTGAAATATGTGGGCTTGCTCTCAAACATGGACTTTTATGCTGCTCGCAAATGACGTATTCCGAGTGCAGCGCAACTAAGTTGCATATTGCAGTTTTACTCAGCTACCCTTACTTCGCAACATATTCAAATTTTACACGGTTTCGCTTACTTTTGAGGGAATTATCGCTATTTTTGTGATTTTTTTCTTAATTTGTGATAACCAGTGTATACATATAACATTAGCCTCTTCTTCTAATATTCTATAAAATGTTTCGCTGTTCTACCTGGGCCATCTCTATCTATAATCTCTTTTGATAAACCATATTTAAAAGAGCCCTTCTGAGCACTAGTTAAAAACCTAAGCTCTTTTAGAGTCTTTTTTTTAACTTTCTTAAATTATTCAAAAATTCAATTTAATTTAAATAATCAGTTATCCTTAGTCAAGATGATCACTGGTATATATCGCGAAATGCGACGTCATCAGTTTTTCTCTCTTTTCTCTATTCTGTTATTGCTGTCTCTCCGTTTTCCCACCAGAATACGAGTTCACGTGTATTTAAAAATTGAATTACGGCGTGTTCTACCGTTTGAAGACCACGTTGCTAGATTTTTGTTTTAGATAAGAATTTCTACCTTTGGCATTGCATCAGATTCCCGATAATTGAATTCACTCCGGTGAATTTCTAAGCCAACTTCGTGTTAAATTCTCTGTGTAGGTTTTAGTTATTAGTTGTTTAAATCTACCTTTAATATTTGAATTACTACTACTGAGTTTCTTGCCATAAGTGCTGGCGGACGTGTAAGCACCAGAAGTGCCTTCTGTTCAACTTCTTTAATTTAAAATAAGGCTCTTTTACACCCTTCGCAGGTGTCTGTTCTTACTTAGCGACTTACTTAAGTCGCAAGTCAAACTCCACAATTTCGTTTTTAAATTTTAAAGTTGTATATATATATATATAAAAATATCAAAATAGTAAAAATTAAACTGCCGTTTGAACAAACTGAAAATGCATAGCATAGCTGTTTATGTGTTATTACGAGATTTCATCATTACCATTAGATTTTATTTCTGAGAATTGTATCCCCAAAAAGCAGAATTACAAATTTTACAATCGATACATTATCTGTTGCTGAAAACATAATTTAATTACTAAACTAATGTTATAATTAACACTTATTGCAAAATATTACTAATACCGAGTACAAATGAAAGTTCGTTTTAACTTATTCATTTTGTTATGCTGAAGAACAGCATATTATAATAACAGGAAACACCTTTGACCTCTGTCAACAACTAGGAACAAATTTTGATATTTGTTTTTATTAAGCAAAAGCCACTGAGTAAAAATAAAAATTTCTATCTGAGGTATTAAAAAAAATTCTTCTGTATTTATTTTTACTTATCACGACAACTCCTCTTACAAGAGGATTAATGTAGGGGGGGGGGAAGTAGAACTTGCAGTATGGTGTTTCAGATTATAGCTTAGCACTTGAAAGGTATCAAGAAACGTGTTGCAATTTGAAACGCGTGAGTGTAAATCCGATTTTCATGCACATATAATCAGTTCTCTGAGATGCTCATACATATGTATAAGAAGTTAAAAAAATGGGGGGGAAGGAAACTGCAAGATCCCGAATTCTAGGGTCCGAAATTTGCTTTTAGCGTTATTGTGCACTCAAAAAGAAATCACTGGGAAATCATGCAAATATGTCATTTTCCCTTTAATAAATAAATAAATGTTGCCATCTAAAAAGATTAAATTTTTAATTTAATTAAAAACGAAAGGGAAGAAATTTATAGAAGATAGCCGTCTATATGTTATTGCAGAATTTTATTACTAAAACTCTGCGAATGCTGTCTTGCAATATTTTCAGTTCGTGGAATCCGCGTCTTGGTAGAAAGAATGTATTGCCACGAGAGAAAGAGAAATAATTGTTGCAAGCTTTCATGGGGAAGCGATTCAGTGTAGTAAATGAGCAGCTGCATCTTAACCTTTTCTTTATTAAATAAGTTAAGAAACCTCCGTGTTGCATTAATTTACTATGAAATGATATCATAGTAAATTCCTTTTTTTCCTGGCATTTTGAGTGTAAGATTTTATGTTTTATATCTTTAATTTCTATTTCGTGAATTACTAAGCTTTTCGTAATTAGTTAACTTAAATCCACATAATCAGATACGATTGTAGCTTTTGATTTTTATATTTATCTATTTCATTTATTTATTTTTTAATTAATTTATTAAAAAAAAGTTTTGGAACTTTAATGGTAAACTCTTTCAAGTGCTAGACTGTGATCTGAAGCTTTCTTATTACAATTTTTTATTATGAGGCTTCATTTTTAATGCAGACGGTATTTCTAAACGGCTTTAGAAAGTTAGTTTTTATTAGTTATATTAGTTGTATATGTATTGTTGTAACTTATTTAAATATCTGTGTTTTTTCGGTTGTATTTCAATTTTTAGATATTTTCATAATCTTATGTGCTGTTTTTATTTATTCATTTATGGATTTAGAAATATGGGTATTGTAATGTATATAATAATTTTATTGTATATTTTGGTTTAAGAGAATTTTATCCGCTTATTTCGTTGTTAGTATTAATTTTATGCATTATATTCTAGACTTGTAATTCTGAATCCATCGATGTTTAAATTATAAAGCTAGTTCAGTTAGAAGCTGAGATGTGAGTAGGAAATCTGTCGACGAGCCTTGGCGAGAATATGATGATGTCTTGCCAACTTGCAACATTCTGGAAGTTTCCGGAAAACGCATTTTCGAAGCTGCTGGAGTGAGCTTTGTCTAAGCTTCTAAAAGTGTTGAGCAGCCATATAAATTGGCTTTCGTAAAATTCACGAGCCAGTTATTTAATTAGGTCAGTGATTCTGCTCAGAATCTTGCGATTATAATTGAGCTTTAGAATTTGAGCTGCGATATTTCTCTTGTTTTAAGGAGAATTTGCTTATCTGTTTTTCTTTTTGAGCTGTTTGTAGGTATTTACCTGATGTCAGCTATTATTCTTTTTAATTAAATGTCAATTTCTTCCGTTTAATATGGCGTAGTTATTAAAAAAATCTCTACGAACCCATAGCTCCTAACCGTACTTGCAAATTAACCACAGACCGATACGTTAATGACCGTCATAAAAATGTCATCAGTCGGTTCGGAAGTAACATAAAATGACTCCTTGGAAGGTAAAGTACATAAAAAGGGATTAGTCTGTTAATAATCTAGTGACTAATATAAACTATTATTTAGAAGTACTGCATAGTGTTTTTAGAAACAGCTTCATTATTCCGAAACAATGTGTTGTTGTGATTTAGAATATAAATTAAAGTTCTAAAGCTGCGTTATTGGCAGTAGCTTCCGTGGCACGTTTGTTTACTTAAATTGATATCAGACCTGAAAATTATCGTGACTGCGCGTCAAAACGAAATATTTTCGGGAATCTTCGCTTTTAGAATGTCTCATTGATTGACATACGTGAAAACCTTTTACTTGGGAAAAATCTATGCGGGAAAAAGCTGCAAGTGAAATATTTTCACCTTAGTCGAAAATTCCCCCCATACATATAGCCGGGACATTGGTTCCAGCGAAGCTACGAACACTACAATGACGGAGAAGGAAAAATTCGATTCTCGAAGAAGTTTCTTCCAGCTTTCGCTAAGTGTGATAACCCATTATTTTTTAATAATATTTCTTGCGTGTGTTAGAAAATAATACCGCTTCCAGGTGCTTAAAAGGAAAAAGAGAAGAGCAGAGAGAAGCAAAAATTTAAGCCATATGCTTAGCGAAAGGGCAATTTTATTAAAACTGCTAACCAAATCTGCAGAAGTTTCAATATTCAGCAAAAAGATTTGTACATGGAATAAAGTAAACACTATCGGGACGATCATCTTCTTAAGGAAACCACCTCTGGAAGTAACCAGTATTTCTAGGAACGTAAATAAGCATAAGAATTGAACTCCACCTTTGTACAGAAGATCACACTTCCCTGGAACCATATGTAGTTGTCTGTGAGACAGTTCATCATGTAACATTTAATTAACACGTTATTTCTTATGATCAGTCTTTCCTGTACTCTCACTATGTCTTCTGTTTCATCAGAATATGTAAATAAGCGAGTTTTAAACATAATCGAAAATCTAAATTTTTCCCAACGGCCGTCCCGCTGTAGTAAAACTGCTCTGTTACTGTCTATCGTTAACGCTGTTGCACCAGCTGATAAGGTTGTCTCTAATTGTAAATTGACTTACTCTGGTCTGTTACTTTAAAATAGGCACTGCAAGGTCGTAGCGACCCTCCCCTTGTTTACGATCGTAATGTGTATCGTCATTGCTGCTTAGAGGAAAATGGGGAATTTTAACTAATTAGAGGATTGAACGTTTTTTCCGCAGCAGTCGTTGTCATGGTTTGGCGGAAAAAAATAGCCTTGAATTGCCTATTCTAAAGTGACAGACTATAGTCATGAAGCGCAACACAGATGTTAGGCTTTAAACTTGATAATGTTCTAGTATCGAAATGCAAAGACAGGATTTTAATTTGTCCGGTAATCTAGAAGGTATTTAGAAGGCGTTTAGATTAACTAGTTTTGAGTGGATTACATGTTCCGCCATGCAGAACGTTGGCACTATGCAGCCAATGTACCGTCAGAATAGACCCAGGGTTTCAACCCCTGTCCTCACACCTTGGAGAGGACTGACACCAGCCGCCATACGGGTACGTTGGTCGTCTATTTGCTACTTACCAGTCGCTCGAGCTGCCCGTCGAAGAGGGGCATTATTCAGCAAACCCGAGACGCTACCACCCCGGGATACTAGAACCTTCTGCTCTAGGACGTGCCAGATCCACGGGCCGGCCAATAAGTGACCTTTCCGAGGCCTTCAGAACCACTAGATTCGTAACTTGTATACCCCGCGGCCGAGACTACGTAGGTATACAGATCCTAGCCAATAGCTTCGCAGAGTTCTCTACTTCGACCCCCGGGGGGGATTTAGATTAAGTAAATCTGGATTTAACCTTAAAACTATTTTTTCATTCACACATTTTGCTAAGAAGAAATTTCTTTCAAAAGCGACGCGCACCATTTTGTTTTCCTCGGCAAGATGTCAGCGCTATTCATGAAGATCCAAATTATGTCCAATTGAACTAATAAAAAAAATTAGATGGGATATTGTCGGGTAATTAATACAAAAGCCAATTTATATCCTTGGAGTCTTTTTTTCCATCATTGTAGCTGTTTTGGCTCGAAATTTGATTGAGAACTTTTGATAATTGAATGCATTTGATGTAAACTTATCATATTATTATCAGTACAGAAGTAATCTCGATAATTCCTCCAGTTAAAAAAAAGTGTTATTAAAATATCAAACAATTATTCTCTATCGAGATAAGCAATGTATGGCGTTAGAATTACGATAATGCTATAAATGTTCATCAGAATTATTAATTAGATATATTCCGAAGTAAATGTATTTCAAATGATATCGATTATTAAAAAATAAAGAAGTTAAATATTAAGAACTATTTATTGCTTTTAAATTGTTCATCTTACTAAAGCTATCGCAAGTAAAATTTAGAAGATAAATTAAACATACTTTATACAAATCGAATGGGAACATTCTGTGACTTGATTCTGCCAAGCCTTGTAGAAGTTAAAAATCTTATGTCTCGTGCAATGGTATTATTTGCCAGATAAATTGAATAATGAACATTCGGGTACCATACTATAATGTAACAATACCCTAAAATTAGAAAGATACCGTAGCAAAAGTTAAAAGAAATTATACATGCTCCTCTCCCTTCCCCTTTCATATGTGGTAATAAGGTTAATGCTCTTCATTTCTAAGATTTCACTACGTTGACGTTATATGGCTTGAGAAAGCGAGCGCTGTGTATTATCTTTCAATGATTATTGCTTAAATCGATTTTGAAAGATACTGTACACAATTTACATATCTAAGATTTTTTCTGTTCTAAGATTATTTCTGAAGCGCTGTCTTTGAAAGCCTCGTCACTTATATCTGAAATCTGTTTTCATTAATTTTTTTTTTAGATTTGTTAATAATTTGAAAATTTTGCAGACGAAATTTCTTACTCGAAGATTCTGGGAAAGGGGGGTGAATTAAAAAATCACAAATGTGTAAAATACATGCCGATTCCATTGTGTTTTGTTATTTATATTTCTTAAATACGCTCAAATCTTTTACAAGAACATAATTTTTTTATCTTTAGCGTTTATGAAACATGAAATACCCTCAGTTTTTCGTATTATATTGAATTATTGATGTGGATTTTGGTAGGCAGAAAATTTTTCATCCTGCTAACAGCTTTCTCTCAGTAAAATATTCCCGAATAACATTTCCTTTACCCCACTTTTCTTTATTGTAGAACTAAATAATATGAAAGTTTTCAGATTTTAACTGCCGCCGAAAAGGGTTTGTTAAGGTTTTTTACGCTCTCGCTGAGCTCGCAGATTACCAGTCCTCTGTTACACTCACTCCTATTAACAATTTGGGGGGGGGTCTTTTTAGTTTATTATATGAAATAAGTAATAAAATTCGAAATTCAAAATTCGGGCTTCCGGGTGCCCATGTTCGGATGGAGGACTACGTTATTCAAAATTTAATGGATCTCGGTACCGTTTTTTATTGACAGTGCGAGAAACATGCATACATTCATGCAGAGATTCTTCATTATTTAATTTCTTTAAATATAATACAGAGCGATAATATTTGGTGGCAACAATTTGAAAATTGATATGCCGTTTGCAGTGATTCAACGCAAAATGCCGTTTTGAGACTAATATCCCATTCGGGTTGAATATATTAATATTATTATCATATACTATACTATAATGTAATAATTCTGCTACAAAGGCATAATGATAATAATAATAACAACAATAACAGCAATTTGGCGTAACATCAAAATTATTAGTTATTTTATTGTTCCTAGTGTAAGACGATATTTTTTCGTTAAAGTAATGTTCTAAAACCGGACATATTTTACATGGACATATTTTACATGCGCAATCTAATATTTAAAAAATGTATCAAAATACTATGAGTATTAACCGCCTGCGTAACACTGTCACCTCTTCGTAATGGTAATTTCAAAAGAAGCCCGAAATCATATGGAATCAGTAAGAATCAGTTTAGACAGAGTTAACTATAATTTTATCATGGATTCCTCAATTTTTATGGCAAGGAAAATATGTTTGATAATATTTACCTGAAAGTTTGATATCATTCTTGTTAAACGCTTGCAACATATCAGGTTCCTATGACAGGCTATCTTACATACAAGTCTAAAAACCTTTACTTTTTTGGTGTAAAAACAGCTTAAAATGTGGAGGTTCGCTTTAGACAGTTTTTTTAAGTAGATTTTTTGAAGTAGAAAACAGGAAAAGTCAATTGAGGTGTCGCCAGGACTCAAACCACACATTTTCCATTACAGTTGAATATCCATTGGCAAGGGGAATGTGATAATTTCTAACAGCTGTAAAGTCTTCTTCTATATATGTAAAGCCTTCTTTATGTAAAGCGAGGCTTCTATATTCAAAATACAGTAAATGTAATAAATAAAACCTTTTTCTATATGGGCTAATACGGTATACTTTTCAGAATATTATCTGTGGAATATTCATCATACGAAGCTATTTGAGAAACAATGAGGCAACAAAATTTCTAGCAAAAGGAAAAAAAAAAAAAGAACATCTCAAGCATTTACAAATCTCCTTCTTATCCAACATTACAAGCAAATACATAAATACATCATGATTTTGTGCATCTATACCTGTTCCTTTTTTATAACTTTTTTTTTTTTTAAAAGTCTTAAAAACCTGCTTTGCAAATAAACATTATAAAGAACGCATGTTTTTCCTTCGAAATGCTATAAAAGTAACAACATTGACTTTAAAACAAATAATGCTGTTTTGTAACCGCTCTGTTGCTCGCTTTAAGTATACTTGGTATTCAAGTCATCTATTCGAGAACTAGGTTTTGTGACAGGTGCACCTTCCAGCATAACTTTGTGAAGTTCGAAAAGCCTGGGGAAGGGAAAAAAAAACTAGATCTTTTCCTATTGGCTGTCATTTCGTTTCAAGGTTTGTATTTCGGTAATGGTTTTAATCGTAAAAGACTTTTGGCATCCTGCCAAATATTACTCTGCCATGTTATGAACTTATTTTCCAGTATTATACGCCAAGAATACATTTTAAATGCCTTTTTGAAAGTTCGGCTTTGTGATTAATATAGCCGTCTATTTTGAGCTTATGGCAACAGCACGTCTTTAAAGTATGCGGATGCAGTTTGGGAGTTAGAAGCAGCAAGAAAATTATAACACCTATTTTTATATTTGGAATTAAAAAAAAAATTCTTCCAGCATTCCATGGAGCATTTCTCACTAGGAGGTTGATGCCGCTATTTTGCACGAGAGCCGTAGAATTAGTAATTTTTTTTTTTTTTCAGTTTCACTAAAAAGAGATGAGTCTTTTTTTTAATGAATATATAATCTTTATCTTTTAATTTCTTTCTAGCCCAAAGGAGCGTTAGCTCAGAAGGGCTGTTAATTTCGTTTTGGTATTTTGCGTTGATTCACTGTAAATGTCCATATCACTTTTCAAACTATTACCACCAAATTTTATCGCTCTGTGTTACATTTAAAGAAATTAAATAATGAAAAATCTGCATAAACGTAAATGTATGGATGTTTCTCGCATTGCCATAATACAAAGGTACCTAGAGCCGTCAAATTTTGAATAACGCAAGCGTCCTTCGAATATGGGCATCTGGAAGCCCAAATTTGGAATTTGTTTTATTACCGATTTCATATTTTGTAAAACTTAACGAATTTTTGATTAAGAAACTCAACGATTTCAAAGCGAGCAATGGCAACACTGTACGAATATACAGTCCAGTCA
>KK117843.1:413199-457780 GCA_000611955.2 Stegodyphus mimosarum | reverse complement strand
GTGTGGTATTTTCTTCCATGTTGCATTCTTAGATTATTTTGCTCCTGTTACAAGCGTTCGAAAAAGGTATACTCTTTTGATCATTAATATTTTCAATTTTTTTTAACATTGATTGCAATAGCATGCAATCTTGATGCAATAGCATGACAGTTTCAAATTAGTTAACTCTGCTAAATATTAAGCGTAAAATATTAAATCGCAATAAAGACTAATTGCAGAAATCGAGGTCTCTAATGGTACATATATAATATGCTATTAAAAAGCCTTCACTTTACATTAGATATTTTCCTGTGTGATGACTATGGTATGGAAACATTTAATAAATCTAAATTTCCATTAGTGTCACTCATGTGTGGTATGTCTCCTTATGAGAGCGTGGTATATCTCTTTAGATGTGCAGTAAAACTATTGAAGATTTTAACGTACTGTTAAATTTGTAGCAATTGTATATCGTTTATTTGAAATCAAACGCATTAAAAAAGGAGAAACTTTTTCTTAAAACAGCTATTTTGCAGTTGATGATTTTAGCTGGGTGTTGACGGTATGTTAGTTAACAGAAGGAGAATTTCTTAGAAAATATCATCATAGACTTTTAAAAGTAGAATTTGATTCTAGTTTCCTAACGACCAAAAATATAATATTCTTTTAGATAATGTACAGACAAAAGTTTTTGTAAATAAAAATATGAAGGAACTAAGTATAGCATTAAGCTTTATAATTATTATTTGGATATTAAAGCATGAAATCTTTTGCAGCAATATGTTTTAAATATACAAGTGCGTTTCCATTTTATCACATTTAGTATTCTGGTATCCTCCTCTCTAAAGGATCTATTAAAATGCTATAGAGTCATTAGGGTTTTTGAAGCATTAGACGTGAAAAATGTGCAGTCCCCTCGCCGGGACTCGAACCCTAGACCTCTCGAATACGCGTCGAGTGTGCTTCCAGTTACACAACGAAGGCATTCGGAAAGGAGGAAGAAAGTACCTCACAATGTAAATTTATTCTCTAATTATATTAGGTAATTAAATTTTTAAATTATGCTCAAACTTTATCTCTTGAAATTTCAAAATATAAACATATGCTGTTTTATTTTTTGCATGACAAAAATGCTGCAACGCTTTGTCTTAAAAAGTGCATAGTTCCTCGAAAGTCACTTACTACCAGGCTTTGTTCGTGAGAGTCAAGCTACAGAAAACATTAAAATGATGTTTCTAGAAAGAAGTCTTTGCGTGTAAATTATGTGGCACAGGTTACCTCAAAAGACATTCAAAAATCATATGTTGCTGATTTATGTGTTCGTAGCTTCAGACACGTTTCGTTATTCGAGGCATCTTTTGTTCAGGTTATTATTTCGTGAACCGAATCGTTCGTAAAGTGACGCATTGATAATGCAGTTCCAAGTTCCACTGCCTGCCATTCGAAAGATTTTTCTGAGCCGGTAGCCTGTTTTTCCGTCCTCCGGGGTCAGTTAAATTGTGCCTTGGGGCCACCATGCCATAATATGTTATGTAGCAAATTTTAGGTATGTATTCTGACATAATAAACTATGGTTATTTTAGATTCATGTGATAGTATTTAAAAAACCTTCATAAACAGTCTTGCAGATAAAACATCACCAAGAACTTAACAAAAAAATCAAAATTTTATTTGAAATATAGTTTTAAAAAAAATATTGCTATTATTACTTTTTGTGAATAAAAATGCAATGCAAGTTATTGAGAACATTGTGGGCGATTTTACAGAGGAAATATCAAGTCTGCATTCATTGATATTGTGCGTATATAACTCCTAAAGATGGTTAAAAACATGAAAATATGCACACATTTTTTAAATTTATATTTAATAATAATGAATTCTATTAATCCAGCCGCGGGCCACCAATTGGCTGTCATTGATTACGTTTTTAAAATTGATAAGTACGCGTATTTATTTATTCTAGACAGTTTTTAAGCAATGGCCATAAATAACTCTTTCCACATAGCTTACAAATTGGCCTCGGTGACATATTGCAGTGCCAACATTCCGTATCTTTATTATTAATTACAAGCCAGGCATCTTTATGAATCTTATTAGCTTCACTGTACACCCAGACTGTGTCTTTCTTTAATGAGGAGCTCCTTGCTATGTTTTACTTATTTATTTGCTTTCGTTTCATTGGAAACATATGGACTGAATCTCCAGTTTCATTTCTGATAAAAGACCTTTTCAAAGTTCCCCACTCCTCCACTATATGTACTGTTCAGAGATCGTTTTGAAACTCACTAAACGCCATTGTCTGAATTTTTTTTTTTTTTTTTTTTTTTTTTTTTTTTTTTTGTGTGTGTGTGTGTGTGTGTGTATGTGTTTCTTGTTTCATTTAGGGAATATTAGGTGATTTGAATGGGCAGTGAAAGCTTTTTTATCGAGGAGATTATTTTTAGCATTGTGTGACGTCTGTCGAAGAGCTGGAACAACATTGGTGACGCGTTAAAGGTCAATGTAGTTTGTTAGTCAGTTTTGTAAACTGCTGCCTTTTTGTTTCTGTACAGTCTTTGTAACAGTGTTTAAAGCGAGCTTTGACAGTTAAGTATTTTGAAGTTGTATTAAGTATTTTGGTGAGTCGGATGAAGTGGTTTTTGTGATTATCTTGCTTTTGGAAGCATACATTTCTTGATGGACCAAGATGAAGAGGTAATTCTTATTTGACATTTTTATGAACTTAAATGTGATCTCTCGCTCGTGTTGTAGTGCTTCTCACTTATGCAAATCATGCAAATATCTCACGTAGGGATGCGACGTTCGAGTCCTCAGGTCCCAGAATCATAAAAGAGATTCGAAAACTCGAATCACTGAGCAAATTTTTTTCACCATTTGTTTTGCCAAAGTTAAAAACTCCAAACAGTGAAAAAATTTTATGGAAATGCGATAGAAGCTTTTCTTAAGAAAGAATGCGATTTTTGCAGTTTCATAGATCTGAATCAGCAGTATCACTTTACGGTGGCTATCACAGCCGTATTCTTAATTTTCCCTAGAGAAACAGTTACATGTTTAGTGCTTCTGTCAATTCTTGAACTAATCCTCTCTTGTTGTAAATTAAAGCAATCTTGTTGCTTTAATTTAAAAAAGGTTCTGGGAAAATATTAAAAATCTGAACTGTTACTCAAATGTATTTTATCAAATAATATTGAGGTAATAAAAGTTAAATTCAGTTAAAACTTTAATTATGTATTTCGTTTACATTTCAGTCGTTTATACTTCCATAGTAATGAAAGTTTTTTTTTTTAATCTTATTTTGTCATTTATATTTATTTATCATTTTATCGCATTCAACACTATTACATTTTAGCGTAATTAAACTTTTTGATATCAAGAAATTTTTTTCTATTATTATTATTGCGCTTATAAGAAGGTTTCTGATTCGAGAAAATTTAGTATCCATCTTATCTAATCTTATTATTTAACATAAACCCAAATTATTTTGTTATACAGTGTGTTTGTAAAGTCCCGGACCCATTTTCATGTTTAATAACTCATAAAATAATAAAGATAGATTAAAATTAATAACACAAATGGTTAGATAGACTCAAAAAGTTTAATGACCCTTTGCAATGAATTTCCACGTGTGCCTTCTTCGTCGCACGGAGAATATCAAGTCGATATTCAATTTCACGCCAGGTACCGGCAAGCATGTCGGCATCCACGGAGGCTATTGCGGTTGTAATTCTGGCTTTTAGGTCATCAATGTTCGACACTCTCCTCCTGTAAACGTTGTCCTTTACAAATCCCCAACGGAAAAAGTCCAGCGGCGTTATATCAGGTGATCTGGGTGGCCAAGGAATTGGACCTCCTGGCCCAATCCATCTTCCCGTAAAATAGTCATTCAAAGAACTACGAACGATGGTACCCCAATTGAGGTGGTGCACCATCTTGTTGCAAAAAGAGCTCTTCTAGTTGCTGAAGCTCTTCTAGTTGTGGAAATACGAAGTTTTCCAACATGTCTAAGTATACGACTGATGAGACCCTCTTTGATCTTATTTATGATCTATGTTTATGATTTTATCATCATTTTATGACCCAGATCACCTGATATAACGCCGCTGGACTTTTTTCCTTTGGGGATTTGTAAAGGACAACGTTTACAGGAGGAGAGTGTCGAACATTGACGACCTAAAAGCCAAAATTACAACCGCAATAGTCTCTGTGGATGCAGACATGCTTGCCGGGACCTGGCGTGAAATTGAATATCGACTTGATATTCTCCGTGCGACGAAGGGGGCACGTGAAAGTTCATTGACAAGGGTCATGAAACTTTTTAAGTCTATCTAACCATTTATGTTATTAATTTTAATCTATCTTTATTATTTTATGAGTTATTAAACATGAAAATGGGTCCGTAACTTTATAAACAACCTGTACTTTCATTCATTTTTAATCCTGTTTGAATTTTAATGATTTACCTTATCAAATGAATAATTGATTAAAAAATAACCAAAAATAATTACCTCTTCAACAGTTTGTTATAGTATAATTATTTTAATGATAATATGATAATAATAATTGCATATTAATAATAATAACAATGTGGTAATAAAAATTATACAGTAATAATATTATAATAATAACAGTTATAAAAGTAATTATTTATTGCATTTTACTATAAAATTATTTCTGTATAGCAAAACAGGATATTCTTATTTTTATCGCTATTACAATTATATAATTAAATAATTAAATGCACAAAATTGCATATAATGTAATCAAATTATTAACTACAAATATAAAGATCCGCATAGACTACTAAAAAGAGAACACTGTGTGATATAAAGGAGAACGAGAAAAATCCGTATGATATGACTCGTGTCTGTCCACCTTAATTCGTAAATAAATTGGTCTGCCGCGGACAACTTGTAGCAGTGAGTTTATCATTGCCGAGAGTAATATGAAAAATTAACTGTCGCCCAACGTGGGGCTCGAACCCACGACCCCGAGATTAAGAGTCTCGTGCTCTACCGACTGAGCTAGCCGGGCTTCGTGATCGATCGGTATTATAACTGATTAAAAAGTTTTGAATTCTGGAAAAAAAAAATTATAAGGAAATGTTAAATATGAAGACCACTGAAAATCATAAAACAATATTATTTGGTGAACGCATTCATTTTTGATCGATAATTATTTGTTATAGTATAATTATTTTAATGATAATTCATAGTTCTAAAATTTTTTTGCTTGATGAACTTAGTTACCAAGCAAACAATTTCTGGAGAAAGAAGAAAAGTCACATAACCTTCCCTCCCTGTCTAAAAAAAATTCATTACTTAACAAATAATTTTAAGACTTAAAATTACTTAACTTATTGATTTATGTGTATTCTAAAGAAAGGAAATAGTGAACGCATATGTCAGAAATGGGAGGCAAATTGATTTTTACGTATATTTTTAGCATTAAAGTATTAATTTTGCCTGCCATATCTCAGTGCTGCTGTCGATTAAATTATATAGTTTTGAGAGACATAATTTTAGGAAATAGTCAAAAAATGCCTGCCTGACGTGAAATTAGAACTTAACGCTCCAGTATTAAGTGTTCTATTCTTCCATTTGAAGTACTCAGTTTAATGGCTTTCGCCTCCTTTTTATAGAAAATTTGTTGAAAACTTGAAGAAAAGCATAATTTTATATTGTAAAAATATCTAAATTTTAGACAAATCAATAAATGTTACTTACACTGATGTTTAACATGTTAAAAAAACTTTATTATACTGTTTTTATAGAAAAAATGTGTATTTCGAGGGAGACTGTCATAATGCCCTTCCGCTGAAAAGGGGGGAAAGTGGCTAAAAGGTTTATTTTGTTCCCCCAAAAATATTAACTGTAGTCTTAAAGTATAATGTAAAAGTAATTTTTCTTCTTCAAGAAGTTTGAACGCTTTCTTGGTTTTAGCAGAAATTTTCAGAATATTATAAGTAATAATATTAAAATAACATTTGCATGTAATTATCGTCTAATCGTATTCTGGATTTAGGAGGGATGATGTACTTCGACCATTGGTATTCACTTTGATTCTGGCTTGTAGCATTTAGAGTTATTCAGGAAGTGTGTTAATTGTACAACCGCGCTGATGAATGGTCTTATGAGGGTTCTCAATTCGTCGGCGAGAGAGAAAATCCCCTTAGCGATCCTGCCGTCAGCTGCCTTTTTGTGCATTTGGCTAATATTCGCAGAAATAAATGTTGATGCGCATTCGCTGAAATTCCTGGATCGAGAATGAAATAAATTTTTTATATTTCATATCAAGAGTATACATATTTTATTGCTTACTTTTAAAATTAAGACCATGGAAAATGATAAAACAATATTATTTGGTGAAAATATTCATTTTTGAAGGATTAATTATTTGTTATGATATAACTATTTTAATGATAATATGATAATACTAATTATATGTTAATAATAATAATGATAATGTCGTAATAAAAATTATATAGGCATAATATTACAATGATAATTAAACAGTTATAAAAATAATTATTTATTGCATTTTACCATAAAATTATTTCTATATAGCAAAATTGAATTCTGAAGGCACTCTTATTTTTACCACTATTACAATTATATAAATAAATTATTAAATGAGCAAAATCAAATATAATGTAATTACTAACTACTTTAAACTACAAATAAAGATCCACATAATCAGCATAAACAACTAGAAAGAGAACACCGTGTGATATAAATTACCACCCTTAGTTCCTGAACAAATTGTTTTCTTGTGAAGTGAGTTTATCATTGCCGAGCATAACAAGAAAAATTAACTTTCGCCCAACGTGGGGCTCGAACCCACGACCCCGAGATTAAGAGTCTCGTGCTCTACCGACTGAGCTAGCCGGGCTTATGGTAAAGTTGGTATTATAACAACTGATTAAAATTATTTGAATTCAAATTTTTGGAATAAGTTTAGGGAAAGTTGTTAAATGTGAGCCATCCGCATAACTTTATACTTCTAAAATTTTTTTTGTCTAATGAACTTAATTATCACCTCATTTCTATACTGAAAATAGGAAAATTCTGTCTCCATATATTTAAAAAAAGGGAACAGCTGGAGTATAGGACCCCATTGGCGATTTTTTCGCTTGGCGACCGAAAAATGTCGCCAAGCCATGGAAAAGCAGTTAAAATTGAAAACACAAGTTAGAAAGCACGTTTTAACCAGAAAAAAATTTTAGAATATATGTTTAAACAACGAATTTGAAGGAAAGTGGGGGCATATTTTAAATAGTAATATTGAAAATACAAGTTTAGCCCTAGAAAAGCAGTTAAAATTGAAAATAGAAGTTAGAATGCACATTTTAACAAGAAAAATTTTAAACACAAATTTAGAATATATATTTAAAAAGTAAAACTGAAAATAAATAAATAAGTGGTGGCATATTTTTAGCAGTTATACGGAAAATACAAATTTTAAGCTGTAAAACTGAAAATAGGAGTTCAGAATACATGTTTAAATTAAAAACATGAAAATAGGAGTTAAGAATGCATGTTTAAATTAAAAAGAAAGAAAAGTTTGAAAATACACTAGTACATGGAGGCATATTTCAAGCAGTAATATTGAAAATGCAAGTTTTAAGTTGTAAAAATGAAAACAGAAGTTCAGAATACATGTTTACATTAAAAGTAAAGTAAAGAAATGCTGGAAATTTAGTAAAGGTTACAGAATCATGGTAAATTTACAAAGAAATTCTATACTCTGCCCAGTTTATGTCTCTTACAATCTCTAGAAATTTGTTGAATACATCAATATTTTGCTCCTGCAAGATTTAGTGAAAATACAGACAAGGTTGCCGAAATGGAGTATACTAGAATTCGCTGGGTTACCAGAAAAATACCGTCCGAAAAGTGCGCCAAGCTAAAAATCCCTAATGGGGTCCTATACTCAAGCTATACCAAAAAACGTTAATCATTGAAAAGTAAGGCGAAAAATGCATTGGCTCCATTTGTGAAGCTTAGTAGTGAGTTTAATTATTGCTGAGTGTAACAAGAAAAATTAACTGACGCCCAACGTGGGGCTCGAACCCACGACCCCGAGATTAAGAGTCTCGTGCTCTACCGACTGAGCTAGCCGGGCTTACCCTCAAGCAAGTATTATAATAAATTAAAATTTTTTGAAGTAATATTTCGGGAAATGACTTAAGGAAAAGTTGTTAAATATGAGGTTTCCGTATAGCTTCAGTGTTCTCAATTTTTTTTGCTGGTTGAATTTAATTATCACCTCATTTCTATAATGAAAGAAGAGAATTCTGCTTCCATGTATTAAAAAAAAAAAGTAATCGTTCAAAAGTAAAGCGAAAAATCCACTAATTCTACTTTTAAATAAAGAAAAGGATTTTATTATTATTTCAACGAAGTCACAAATAGATTTAATTAGACGTCAAAAATAGCATAAACAATTAATTAATTATTTTTGTCTTTTATTCATCATTTATTATTTCTCAGAAAATAATCATCTTGATATTATTTTGTTACTGCCGGATGATATTATATTACAATAGTGTAATCTATATTCATAATAAGATTATACAGAAGTTGGAGATAGTTCTAACTAATTCAAGATCCGCCTTGATAGGTCAAAACTATTCTTTGCCATAGGGCATTATTAAAGCGTAACGCAGTGTCAGATGGCGAGTGAAATTATCGTTACATTCTTGTAACTTCTAGAATTAGTGCATGTAATTTTCTTCTTTCTTGCTGACAGCAAACAGGGTGTAATTTCCATGACTTTCCATATATTTATTGGCTCTTGTTAAATAGCCGTAACAAAAAGTTAATAACATTCATACTAGTGAAATGAAATTAATCACTAAGATGAAAGAAAACAAATCATACAAAAAATTATATTCATAGCTGTATGTTTATTCTGCTGTAAATATGACGTTTATATAGGAGATATTTTTCAGATCTTTAAGTGATAATTTCATGTTTGCAATTTATACGTGTAATTTGAAAAATATGAATTTCTTGTTTTACGAACAGTTATTTCATAAAAATTACCCTAGATTAAATCAGAATTATGATTAGTTTTTGCAAGTAAGTAAATACACATAGTTGTGTTTTTAGACTTCTTTTACTATAATGTACTATATTCTATAAATCTAATTAGTCGTCTGGTATTATAAATACTCTAACATAGTATAGGGTTATATCTTCGCCCCCCCCCAATGTTTTTTGGGGGGAGGTAGAATCCGGTTCTGTTTTTACACGATTTGTTTTATCTAATCCGATTCAAACAGCGCCTCCTTAAAATTCTCCCTTAATTTGATTCTTAAGGGGGAATTCTAACCGTAAAAAAGTATTTAGAAATTACATTCAGTCAAAAAAGGGGGAGACGGAGGAGGAGACATTTCTATTCTCCCATTTTACTTGGCCGATTGACGAAATTCAACTTGCGTTTTTTTATATCTCGAAAGAGCAACTTAGGATGTATATTAGATATGTTACCGGCAAAGTATGAAACGCCGGCATTTTATATAATGCCGGACGTTTTTAGACAAAGTGTGAAATATGAGAATTATTGCATACTTTCCCTAGGCATTGTATATATTACCTAGGCATTCTGTAAAATGGCAATTGCTGTTTAGGCAAAGTATGAAAAAAAGGTTATGATAAGGCTATTATTTAAAAGACGTTCATTCCTCAATAAATACAAATATTATTTTGAAAAATTAATGAAAGAGTGCTATCAAAAATCTGTTATTCAAAATATGTAAAAGAAAATAGGGAGATGATCTTGATACAACATAGTAAGTTTGTATTTTCTATCTGGCTGAGACTGGGAATCAGTGAGATCTACCTAACAACGGAAATTAAATTCGGAAACAATCATAAGTTTCACATCAATGCCCTTTTTTAATACCCTCTTTTGGGGTAGGGGGGGCAGGGCTCACAAAGGTGGTTCTCCAGTTCAGTATCATTACGTGCAACGTTTTTGTATTTGGTTGAAAATTCTTTCAACATTTTGTCGCGTCGTCTGTTCTCAAATGAGGTTTCATGAAATACGGAAAATAACTCAGCGTCTGTGACGTAATACTGTATAGTACTGACACTTTCTTTAACAAGGTAAATGAATATACTTTTGTTTTCTACAAACATCACATCCTAGAAATTCAGCAGCCAGTAGTCTCGTGGTTCCTTCTTAGTTGTCATTTTGGCTTTTTTACGCCATTTACTAACTTCTGGTGAGTAGTTTCGGTTCTTCTAAACGAATCGGAAATGTATTTCATACTTTGCCGGTTTTGTCATTTGGCATTCTGTAGAATGCCTAAGAAATGTGTGAAATATGAATCGTTTCATACATTGCCGACTAGTTTTAGGCATTATATACAATGCCTAGGCATTCTATTTCAAACTTTGCCGGTAATAGATATATGTATATCGTAGTTCATTTTGATTCAAAACTAAATTTTTTTCTGAAATGATATGGCAACTGTTCCCCCCCCCTTTCATATTTCGATTCTGCGACTCAAATAATGGCTAAAAGGATATTGACCGGAAACGGTGGTCACTTTATTATGGAGGCATCTAATAGGTGGGCCACCGTTGCCTCCTATGAAGGGACAGGCAATTTACATCCATGCCTTCCCCGGAATTCTAACCATTGCCCTTCGGTACGACAGTCAAATTCATTAACCACTTTCCCGTCTGGGCGGCTGAAAGATAAACCTAATGTCATTTAATCTAAACACCCGTTTAATTTTTCCATGGTGAATAACGCAGGGAGATAATCGTACCGTCTTCAGCTTTTAGATTCCAAGAAACCAAACGAATACCAAATAGCAAATGTAACTGAACGTTCATTCGCACTACTTTTTGTAGTGTAAAAACTAAAATGTTAATAAAATTCTGCTGCTTGTATCTGAGAATATTATAATACGTTAAATATTTGCAAATCAAATAGCAAATTAGAATCTGTAGGGTTACTATTATAATTGGAAACTAGAGTTAAAATCCTGCAGACCCTTCTCGACGGATAGCCAATGATCGCTAGGTTTTGAAGAACTCACAAAATATGGAAGGTGTATATATCTTTTTCATTTTATTCTCAGTTTGGACATAAAGGCACAATTTGTACTACAGATGAAATTTCCACTATTTGTGGATATTTAAAGCTAACAGGAGGACAATTAAATTCGAACGTCTATAACGTAGTCTAAGATTACACATTAAGTAGAATAAGTTGACTCGTATATTTTACCGGCGCGTATTTAAAGCATCGGCTGCCAAGATTGCTGAAGCCGAATATTTTTAACCAGCTCTGTTTAAAATGAAATATAATTTTTAAATAGAGCTGGTTAAAAATAAGAACAGCAAAACGCGATTGCCAGAAACTCTCTCAACGAAAGACCGTAGACCATCGCATTTATTAGAGGTATACGACCTTTGCAGTTCTTTACAAATCTATAATAATATCCCAATAACTGGGGTGTTCTTTAGTGAGATTTAAAAGTCCTGAGTAATCAGGAGAATCATTAGCGCAATTTGCGTATCTTTTCAGAGTTCATTGTCATTTTCGCAGACCATTTGCAGAACATGAGTACACAATACATAGCAATATGAACAAATATAAAAGTCATATCATTTGACAAGCATATCATTTCTTGAATAGGCAAAAATAAATAAAAAATATAATTTTTCTGGAGTAAATAAGAGCAGATAAATATAAAAATAGTAGAAAATGCATAAAAGTAAAAAACAAAATTATTAAAATATTTATAAGTCCTTTGCATTTTTTGGTTCGACTGAAGATCGAACGCGTAGCGTGGAGTCCTGAGTGCAGGTCGTTGACTTGTACCGATCGGCTTTGCTAAATATGTAAGAAATTAGCGTGCACTATTATGGTGAATAGTGCGAAGTCTTTTGAAAGGCTGTAATACCGTGAAGTCGTAGTTTCCGATTTTCCTGAGCACTTCATGATTGCTATTATCCATACTGGAGTAGAATTTATAATTTATAAGTTAAAAGAATTTATAAGTTAAAATTTTTGAATCTAGAGGTCAACGAAAGATTGAAAACCCTCAGCTGAAATACAAAGTTTATTTGTATTCTGGTGAGGAATACGGGAAGGAGAGATAATAATAAAGACTTAATTAATACTTATTAATAACTGGTTAATTATGTAAGATAATTTGCAAATCTAATAACCTGGTTCTTAATTCAAGCGGTTCCAGTAGCGATCGAGTGGTTAAAAAATTAGTGTATTATGGAAAAAAATTGGTATATTATTTCAGAAAAGTCCGATTTTGTGTGGCCTTAACTCTCCTAGCAATAGATCTCAAAAAGGTCAGATTTTCAGAAGTCTTTGAAATCTGTGCAGTAAAATCACTAAAACAGAAACAGTGTTACCATAATTTAAATAATGTTCAAGTTTTCTTGTATTTCATTCTGCAGGAGCAACACATTGTCTGTTGTTGGTTACCGTGTCTGAATGCGTATATATATAAGCAGGTATAACTGAAAATTGAATCGTGAAAGATTTTTGTTTTTATAGCACTAATTTATAAAGCTAATTTATAATTCATAATTGTATATTATTAGTTAAAACTATGTCGTTAGGAATTAAGTATATATTAGTTATTAATAATATTATAGATAAGTTGTTATAAATTTATAAAATGTTATTAAAATAAATATATATAAATTTAACAAAAGTAATTACAGAAGCATGCGTCCAATTCAAAACTTTTTAATACCTTTTATTTTTATTGTATGAGGATAGATGGCAGCACATGTCATTTTTTTTAAAATTTTTTTTGCTATTTCGTATATTAGAATGTTTCATCTCAATAGACGTTCCGTTACGAAAACAAAAATGTACATCTGTTATATGAACTAATTCTAGTTATTTATGTAACAGCATCCTTGTAACGTTCAGAGAAAAATAAAGAGAATCTGCTTTGAAAGTGACGTCATTTTTACTCCAGGTGTCTGCATTCTCTGCATAGCTTTCATGTGTGGGTGAAGGACGATTCGGTCATTGAACGGGATAGCCGGTTGACCTTGACTCTGCAATCAAGTAGCACCCGCCAGACAATTCCGATTTTATGTGTACCTATTGAAGAAAATTCAGAATCTTGGATTTGCGCTTGATGATTATCAGTTCCGGACACTTAAATTGTTTAGTTGCGCCATAAGGATGGTCAAGAGATTTACTACTATGTTTTTCATGAAACGGATGTACCATTTTTGATGATTATCTATCACGGTTTCAGGTAATTAAGAAAAAATAAAAGTTATTCTCAAAAACTAGCATTACTTCCGCACATGATAATCTAACAGCATTATTTTTACGTGATTCTTTATTATTATTATCTATGTGTGTATATCTTTTTTCTTTTTTTCACTCTTTAAAAATTTGAGCAACAACATCCTGTTCTTCTTCTTTTTTTTTTTTATATATTATTATTATTATTTTGTTGACGATGAAGAAGATCTTCGGATCCGTCTCCGTGGGTGGCTGGGTGGGTTTCCTTCAAAGGTGGGGGAAAATCGCACTTTCACCTGCATGATGCGCAAAGCAGGCTCTGTCTACGTCTTGGTCATGATGAATTTATGGATCAAATCGAGACATCTCAACTGAGAAGGATTAATAAAAACAACGATGACACAGTTAAAACTGCACACTGGTGATCTTGAAACTCAATGATATGAATTTCACTTAGTTCAGCAAATAATGTCAAATCTGTGCATGACATATTGGAATTAAATTAAAACTGAATCTGACTAAAATTGGCTTTCCATGTATAATTTACGGGAGTAACTGCATCATGTACTTTGCCATCAATGCAAAAATCTAATCCTAGAAGTATCCCAAGAATATTTAAGAAGAACAGTAATTTGAAACCTGGCAGAAACAACTTTAAAATGTAGTTGTAATGTAAATAAGGAATACTAACTTTTTCAGTTTTCAATGACCTTTTCAAATATATTATCAATTTTTCTCGAATTTCATTAGAACTATATTTCTCATTCAATTCAGTTCTCACTTCATGACAAGGCAAAAATAGGAGAGCCTACTACGCTATCGAAGAGCTCGGGTTCGAATCCCGGAGAAGACAGGAATGTTTGTAAATGTGTAGTTTCGGTGCGGCATTGCGGCACTCTAAATATGCGGCGAGCCGAAAGTCCTCTCGCATGGATTGGTGGAAAAGAAGAGAACTAGGAAACCCCCGGATTTCCTTCCCCCGCGCTGCTCTTCCTCAAAATTGAGGGTGGAAAATAGAAGTCCAACCTCTCTTCGGAGTAGGCTCTGGCAACCATTGTTCCATGTGATAATGGACACGACAACAATAACAACTAAAAAAAAATCTTCATTAAAAATTTTAAAAAACAGAAAAAGATAAAACAGCAAGTACAGTAAAAACAGTTAAAAAACAATTTTTATTATTGAATTAGAATTTCTACGCAAAAACAGACCATTCGGCCAGCGGACAAGAAAGGAGTTTTTTCGGTGCACAGAACTGAAAGGTTACCTTTAAGGTTTAACTCGTCAAAAAGACACTGAAGGTACAGAAACTGACTTAATTCACTGTTCTACTAAGAGTTTCAAATGTAAACAAATGGCTCTTTCGTTAGGCTAGTGGCACTTAAACAACTTTTAAATTGTTGATAACTCTACAGGTATTGCATGCAGATTAACCTAAAAGAAAAGAAAAGAAAACCCTGAGCTCTCCAAGAAGAGCAACAAAGTGAGTACATATGTTTATATACTTTTGGTGGGGCCGATTTGAACCAAAAGGGAGGTGCACAACTACATGTTATAGCAGTACGATATACAAAATTTCAACGTTCTGAGTCAACTCGTTTTTGAGTTATGCGAGATGCATACATACGTACGTACAGACATCACGAAAAAAACTCTTCTGAATCCATTTTATAATAATATGTTTTGGGAAAAAGAGTCCTTTCTCCTTTGTACAGATGTTACGCAAAAACATCGTTGAATTCCATTTGATAGCGGTCAGAATGGATATCTTCGTTGAAATGTGATACCCGAAATTTTTCGTGATTACAATACTTCGTATAAGGAAGTAAAAAGTGTCCCTCAAAACTTTTCGGGCTCATCAAGAATTGTCTTCTGCCCCATGGATGGGTCGCGATTCACACTTGCATTAATCTGTTCATGCCTCTGTAATTTAATAAAGGTTTGTAGCAATACCAGTAAGAGTTCTTTAGGTTCTTTCCCCCCCCGTTTCTTTCGGGAAAAAATATGGTCCTGCTTTAAAATATGTAAATGTATATTTTAGATAACACTACAAACTGAAACATAAAACAAAGTGCTCAAAAGGGTGAAATATGTTTTGTTAAAATAACTCTGATTTAAAATATTGAATTTTAAAGTTATTTCATGATATACTTTATAAAAAGGATATTTAACGTGAAATATTATTTGTTACTCCTCTGCAAAATTTAGGATTTTGTTGCAGGTTTTGCCTCCAGTTTCGAAAATCGTATTCTGCTGACAGAGAAAGTCTGTAAACAATGTTTTATAAATTTACGTAGCTGGCTCATTAGAGCTAACCTACCGCTACAAAATAAATTAATTCATAGATATAATCATACGTGAGGTACCTTTCGTTCTTCGTTCGTGCTGTTGAATTTTATTAGTTTATCTACTAAACAACGATGTACAGTTAAATCCGAAAAACAAAGAAAATTTTCTTATTCTTTCCTTATCAACATATTCAGTGCAGTAATTAACTAATGTTATTATAACAAATTAAAGCATCTGTTGCTTCCTCAAGCACAAGTAAAACAAGATGACACGGAATAATTATCTATAGGTTTTACCATTGCTTTAATTATAATATTTTGAATCAAGTCATTTCGTATCAAATTTGATGTACCACTAACAACTGTGATCTCTTTCAAAGTAATTGAGATCCCATCCATGGGAAGTAGACAATTATTAATTTAATTTTTAACGCAATTGGTCTTATTCATAATGCTATCGGATCCATTCCGACTTTTAAATGCTTTGATTTCACATCTTATATTGCTAGAAAACAAAACCAGCCAATCACTGCATTCAATAATTTGATTTTGAAGATGATTAGACATTTTCATTGAGTTAATTGTGTCATTTTGTGTGGCTGAGCTTCAGACATATTCTAGAGAAAGAGATTATTTCCCCTTTGCTCATTGTAAACAAATTAACCACGGGGAATTTTAAACCGTCTTTCTTATGAAGATGGCTAATCATACAGCTTTTGTTTTTGTTGCATGCATCCTTTAGCCAGTTATTTAATTACGTTAAAAAATGGATGGCTTTCTGTTAAATCCTAATATTTTTTCAGTTTTTAAAATGTTCAACGGGTTCGGTGAATCACTTGTGAAATGTGCGATAATATTGAGTGTGGGATAATCTTGGCGGAAGTTTTGCTAAGAAAAAATGGTTTATATTTATATTACACCAGCGGAATACCCGATGCCAGTTAAGTTAGATTGAGAGCAATGCATCTAACAGCAGAGAGAGCGATACCACTATGATCCTTCTCTAACAACGAGGCAAAATATACGATTCATAGTCATACAGGTTTCAGTCTGATGCGATATGGAATCCACATAAAAAGCTTCGATAGAAAAATAAACTAATTCTTTCTCATTATATTAACAACAATGGCACGCAGTTTTTAATGATTTTTGTCTTTCTAATCAAATGGTCGTAAAAGTTCAAGTTCCGTCCAATATTTCACCTATATTAAATTTTAGTCGATTATATGTGGCAAAAAATGGATCATAATTGTTCAGAAATCAATAAGGCGAACAAATACACAAACAGACATTCTTCTTTATATGCATAGATTTTGTAAAACTTACAAATTTTATATTAACAAACTCTGCGTTTTAAAAGTGTGCAGTAGCAACACTTTTCGAAATAAAGTATTTTTATCTCCAACGCGCGAGTGTGTTGCTGCTCGGCAAGAGGAGTGTTTTCAGAGTTTTTAATTAATATCTCGGCTGATTAAAGTCGTACGAAGATTAGAATAGTCGAAATCACTTCCCACGAATTTTTTGGAATCGGGAATAATGTACACTGGTGTGCAAAAATTAAGGACGAAGTCGAAAAATTAGCATATCAGCTGAACGAAGAGGCAGAGCGGACAGAAAGACCAATCAGGAGATTAAGTAAGGTGATGTACGGTAGCACATGTGCAGATATGCAGGTAGACGTAATGGGGGAATGTCTGAGTAGTATAAAGCATGTTGTCGGTGTAAGATCAGTATTTCTGGCAAAGAGATTGCACGCCGTATAGCAGTTAAAATCACACCGAGTTGCTGCCTCAGCGAGAAATGGCGAATAATCAATCTGTTAGACGACATCTGGATGCTTTTACCCGAGGTCGAATCATTGGGAAGTTGGAGGAAGGCCGCAGTGTGACAAGTGTGGCTGCAGAGTTCGGAATTGCTCACAGCATCGTTTCACGACTTTGGAGACAATTTCAAACTACAGGAACAGCTATCCGGGGGTTTAGTAGTGGTCGTCCACGAGGAACCACACCCGCAGATGACCGGTATATTGCCTTACAGGCCAGAAGAAACAGGCGGCAGACAGCGGGAGAAATCGCTAGACACACGACACAGGCGACTGGACGACCGATATCGCGTTTTACCGTGGCCAGAAGACTGCACGGTGGTGGTCTGTTTGCACGACGCCCTGTACGGTGTGTACCTCTAACGCCTGCCCATCGGAGAAGGCGTTCTCTGTGGTGCCGGGAACACCGGAATTGGAGAGACAATGAATGGGGACGAGTACTCTTTACAGATGAGAGCAGATTTAGTCTGAGTTGCGATTCTAGACACATACACATCTGGACAGAGCGGGGAACACGCAATAACCCCTTCAACATCATCAAAAGGGACTGTTTTGGAGGTCGCGGAGTTCTCGTTCGAGCAGACATAATGCTTGGTAGCCGGACCGACCTTCATATCTCCCAAGGAGGTTCGTCACCTGGGACTGCTATTGTAACGAGGTTCTTCTTCCTTACATGCGTCTTTTCACAAGGGCTATGGGTCCTCAGTTCCTCTTCATGGACGACAACGCTCCACCTCATCGCACAGTTACTGTCGAAGAGCTGTTGGAGAGTGAAGATATTGAACACATGGATTGGTCGGCAAGGTCTCTGGATCTAAATCCCGTCAAGCATGTACGGAACTTACTAGGGAGACCCGTGGCAGCACGTAACTTATCGCCAGTAACGATTCTGAAACTGCGATTGGTGCTACAAGAGGAACGAGCAGCAGTGTCTCAACAGCTCATTAACAACCACATATCCAGCATGCACAAATGATGTGAAACCTGCCTAGCAGTCAGGGGAGATTATATCCCCTATTAAAGACCGGATGTTTCTTGCTGGACACCCATCACGGGGATGTTTCGGCCTTCAGTCGCATTGCGCTCCATGCTACTTTTTCAATAAAGCTTCTTTTTATCCCTCTGATTTCTCTTTTAGTAAGTGTTGCTTACATTACTCATGTCCTTATGTACTGGGGATCTTACGGTATTAAATGTGTTGATTTGGAAAGCTTTTGTACAAAGTTATATTGAAAAACCATCTCGTCCTTAATTTTTGCACACCAGTGTATTTAATGTTTCGAAATGCGATTTTATTCCATTGCAAAACTTAGAAAATTCAATTAAATGAATGGTTTTGTTAATATTTCTGTTAATATTGCAATGTAGTTGTACAAGAGCGTCTCTGGCTTCAGCGCACAGTAGCTAAAATTATTATTTTGCGCAAAATATATAGAAGTACCGAAACTGGACATTGGCTAGATTCAAACCTTGTTTTATGTCTTAAAATAAATACTGATAAGACATTGAAAATATTAAATTCGTAACTTACAGTTAATCATGACAAACGAAACTTTTTTTTTAACATCATAAACTACAAAAGATATTTACACATTTTTAGAACGATTTCGATAAAGAATGAACAAAAAGCAAATGTGTTGAAATAAACGTGCTTGGCAACAATTTTATTATCTGAAATGAGAAATATCGTCTGCTATTTTTAAATTTATTCTTATTTCAAAATGTCTCGTGTAAACAAGCTGTGGATTGAAAGATACGTTTTTGCACTTTCCGAAGAGAAAAATTCATATTTCATAATACAGAAACGTTGTAAAATGCATGGTATTAAAAATTTTAAATTAAAAATGAGCAAAATTATTAATCGGAAAGGCGAAAAACTCATGTTTCACGATGTAAACTTCTACATGAAAAGAAGACTACATGGCATTAAAATTTTTAAATGCAAAATAAGCAACATTATCAGTCAGAAAGGAAAAAACCTTTAATCGTTACTTGTACATGGAAAGAAGACTACAAACAAGTACCCTAAAAAGGTATGCTCTTGTTCTAACGTTTATAAAGGAAAAAGAAGACTAGAGACCCTTGGAAACTAGAGAAGATCCGCCATCGCATAAATCAATTCCAAAGTCTTTGAATATACCTGTAGCAACAATAAATAAAATAACAAAACAAGATTTACAACTTAAAAAAGCTAAGAAACGTAATGTTCACCAGCATTTGCCGAGGCATGTGGCTCAGCCTGATTCCCTCAATGGAAAGATAGTTTCAGTAAAGGATTTATGATTGTCATAGAATTTTCTTACAATCGTAAATCAAAAATAATAAGAAGAAAGAAATATTAAAATCAACTCTGCGAAAGTTTTGCGTTCGATATTTATAGGAAGAATTCCCTTTCTTTATGCCTAGTAACTTTCAAAAAGTGAAACTTCATCAAAACAAACAAAAACTCATACTTTGAAAAGCACTACTACATCCAATGAAAAAAGGAAAACTTACACAGGTATTGTATGTATACCTTTTCAACGTGTGAAGTCCCCTGAAATTTCAGGTATGGACAATAGTTCATTTGGTCTCTTGAAAACAACTCTTTCTAACCTCACCTAGCATCGAAATCACGATGCAGACTTGTAAAAAGGCTATCAAATCAAACATATTCCATTAAAAAAATATTTTTTACATTTTAAACATTCATGAAACGGCTCGGAATCGTTTTAAAATGGGCAAACAGCTTCTGAAATAATTATTTTTTTTTCCATTATGTAATTTGCTTACGTCTCATTTTTTTTATTTTATTGCATATATCCGTTAAGTTTCATCATTTTTAAGTATTAAAAAAATTTTTTATTTGTTTAAATTTATTTATTCTTTTATTTATTTTTAATTATTATTTTTTAGATGGCTCTCAAAGTCGATTGAATTAACCCCTTCAGAAGACCGTGCGTTTCATTCCGAGGTTTTAAATTCCAAACGCCCTGCATGCAGATAGGGAAAAAACTGGTCGCTCTTTCGCGCTGCGGGATAGGCGGAAAAAGATATTTCCCTTGACCTTGCAAAATGCATTATTTCGTTAATAATGGTTGTATTTGGACAGCATGCAGACATAGAAAACGACACGATAGCGCGCATTTTGTTTTATTTTAAACTTCTGGTTCTAAATAAAATCGATACTGCCATGCAAAGCTGCATATTTAAGGTAATTAATTAAGGATTTTGTTATAAGAGTGATTTAAAAGATAATATTCTTTTCGCAATTTCAAATTTATAAGCATGCACGCTTTGAGAAGATGTCTTTGTTGCTCTCTGATAATCCTTTTTCCCGTTTCTCTGCAGCCAATATTACACTTTCGTTGGCGCAATAAATTTCTTGGAAGCGTTTCACATTCATAAAATTCTAAAACTCTTTCGATTCTAATTAATCATCCTAAATCTATTTTCTTTTTATCATCAGCTTTTCGTTTACGTTTCGGTCAATAAATAATAAACTTCTTTCATTTAGCTAGACCCTTCGCGCATCTTCTGTCTGTTAAATATCATGGTCATCATCTCTGTATGGCAACGACTTACACAAAACACAAAATCGTCTGGTACCATGTTTGGTCGTCTTACAGTCACTGCAACTGTTTTAAATTTTTTCTGCATTTCTGCTCTTAACGTTTACAAAACCGTGTGTCTTAAATAACGCTAAGAACCTTAAAAAAGCGTGTAAAAGAGTAATTATCGAGAGGAAGAAACTGAATATTAGTATCGCATTTAGCACTGCAGCATTTTGAACGTTTTTTGTTGAAAAGGGCGTGAGTAACGCAGTTACATAGCGCGCTTAGCAGAGAACATGTTTAAAGAACTTTTCCTACTGAGTGTATAATAGGATAGAGATAAGCGTAAATATTAAAATTCGAGGCTCGTTTCTATTCATTGCCATCAATGTGACAGGACGTTGGGTACGACACAAAGAGATTTTTAAACAACTTAGAAGTGTTGATAATAACTGGATGTGGAATATATTCGCAGCCTCAATAATGAATATGACACGTCCGCCGAAAGTTTGTAATGTCTATCATTCCGAACATGTTTATTTGCATAATTATTTTCTTTATAGTCAGTTTGTTACATTACCTTGTTTTAATTAGTTGTATAGTTTGCTGCGTTATTAACATAGCGATGGAAACTTTTTTTAATGTAGTTCTCGATTCTGAATTCAAACATTAAAGATTATAGATCATATATCATTTCTTCATGAATATGATATTTTGACACTGTAAGCATGTTAATGTAGTGAACCTTTTTATGGTGATTATATTCTGCAGACGGCTGTCTTTGAAAGAAGTCTCCCTCTTTGTCTGAGAGCACCGGTATTGAATATCATCTCTCAAAAGCAGTCACTTCCGCAGAGGGAGTTCCAGTTTCGTCTTTTTCATTTCATCCTGTGCTCAAAATTTTGCCGTTTCATCCGCTGCTAATCCTCATCCCCCTCATCAGTAACCCCTACTTACAAAATCTTTCCTGTTTCATCCGCTGCTCTGCCCAATCCCCTCCATTAGTACCCCTACTGATGGAAGGCTGAAATTTCCTCAATTCCTTCCTGTAAATCCAGCTGTAGTATTTGCAGGTAGATTATAGACATTAAAAAGAAATTTAACAAAAGGACAGTAAACGCTGGATTTTTCAAGAAACTCACTGCAGTGAAACGTCACCTTTCTAAAACTAGTACATTCACATAGTTCTAAAATCCTCTAGAACAGTGGATGGTCGCGTTCAAAGAGAGGTCACCATACATTTAATAAAGCATGTATTAATCTTAATTATACATTTGCTATATTTTTATTTTCTTTCAAAGCAGTGGAACCGTGTGTCTATTGCTTTAGAAATGGGTAAAAGTTTTTTAAAAAATGTACAATAATGACAAAGACACAACTAGATTTAGATCTACACTTTTTCAGCATCACTGAAATTCATTACTCTGTTCAGAATAACTAGATTAATAAATATTAGGAATCAAAAGCTAAGTAAGGTTAAATTAGTAAGGCTTATCTCGTCTAAACAATTTTAATTGACAAAAACGGGTTTTCGCTTTATCGTAAAGTAGCTTTTCGAAGACTGATAAAACGAAAAAGAGAGAATACGTGGGTTAAGGCAGCGGACGAAAGGCACTATTTTGAGCTGGAGATGAGACAGAAAAAGACAAAACGGCACTAGCGCTTCCACACAACACTAAAATCGTCTGGAATCGATGTAGGATCGTCTTAGATAGATTTCACTGTATTTACTTGCTTAAGTTAAACGTACAGTTCTTTGGGGAAAAAAATCTGATAAACAAATTTGTGTAATGGATTAAGAATTAATTACTAAATATATTGTAAATTATAAATTTATAAAAACGTTTAAACCGCTTATCAACTCTTCTCAAATCTCTTTTTTTGTGTAATGTATACAAGTATGCTTCATCACTTACTGGCCATTAAATGTCCATTATGAAAAA
Source organism: Stegodyphus mimosarum (assembly GCA_000611955.2). Classification (NCBI taxonomy): domain Eukaryota; kingdom Metazoa; phylum Arthropoda; class Arachnida; order Araneae; family Eresidae; genus Stegodyphus; species Stegodyphus mimosarum. The sequence continues at coordinate 434,964 of KK117843.1, read as the reverse complement.
AAAAATATGAAAATTTCATATTGAAGAAGATGAAATTTCATCTCGAAGAATTTACCATTCAAGTTTTAAATAATTAAAAAATATTTTAAAATTTAAAAAGCATGAAAACCATAATTAAAAAAAATTATCATCTGATCTTGATATATAGATTTCAGTTTAACGCCTGAATCAGTTCTAAGCCAGGATAAAAAGTATTTTCTCCCTCCTTCTGGTATGCCTTCGTGATGTAACGGTAGCACACTCGGCGCGTATTCGAGAGGTCCAGGTTCGAGTCCCGAAGAGGGCATTGCTCATTTTTCATATCTCCTGCTTCAGAAAAACCTAATGAATCCACAGTGGCGCCCGAACTAAAGGGTGTGGACGATAATTCGTCATATCAGGATTTGGCGATTGCATCCCCTAATCCCCAGTCACCCTTTAAAAGGGGGATAATATTTAAGGTATTTTCTCCCGGGATCCTATGTGGTGTAACGGTAACACACTCGACGCGTATTCGAGAGGTCCGGGTTCGTGTCCCAGCCAGATCATTGCACGTTTTTCATGTCTCCTGCATCAAAAAATCCTAACGACTTTACAAAATAAACATCGATATTGAATATCACTTCGCTGTGACAAATTCCTTGGAAGATCAAAATCATCTAGTACGTGGATGATCAATGAACTATTAAAAATAGCAAAGCCAAACAGTGATAGAGGGAATGATTTTATTATGCTATAATTTTCATCGTAAATTAACACTATGTGAGTATTTGTGTACTTATTTAATAAAAGAAAAGATGTAACTACTCAAGTCGTAACTGTGCATTTGTTTCACCCTATCCCCTACAGTTGAGGTTAGCAGTAAATATTTCTCCCGAGTGAAAAGATTGTAATTTCCATTTTGGCAGGACGTCAGATTTGCGACATAGGGTTGAGGGAAATCAGAAACTTAAATTTTGCAGTCATTTAATTAATAAAATTGGTGTTTAACTGAAAGAGAAAGGAAAGGAGATCCATTATAAAGCAATGCGCAAAGTATCATTCTATGGCAAGGTAAATTACAAATATCTTTTATTATTGATTGCAATGGTGGAAATTTTTTTTAAAATTATCAGTTGTATATTTTATAAATTATATGAAATAAATATATCATAAAATACATCGGTTAGATTCATTTGATTTTAACTTTTTTAAATAGTAAAAGGAATCACTCATCTGGCAAGCGCTTAGACTTTTTTTAAAAATAAACCAGCGTTTAAATACGTGATAACGGATGTAATGTATTCTTTAGTTGCATACGTAGTAGTTAAATAAGAAGGTTTTGAATATAAAAGGAAGGAAAAGGTAATCTGGAATCACATTCCTAACCTTTGGGTCTTCTGATTTCATCATCAGCAGCTTGACCTTCTTTAATGATTTTCTTCGCAATTCTCCTTATTTTATTTTCCTTCTTTACAACAGTTGTTTTAGCAGTTATGCTAATTAGAGTTGATAAATTTGACACTAAAAGTACAGAACCTACATTTGAATAAATAGTGTTTGGAAATGTAAATGATAAAGATGAAATAATTCTGTTGCAAAGTGTTATGTTCAAAGAATTATATCCCGTTAGGAAGGAAACTTGTTTAAAAAATATCGGAGCTAACTTTCCAACTAAATTTGACAGGATTTTCTTCGATATCAGCTTTTTGCATAATGAAATCGGACAATGTAAACAGACTGGTTAATTAATCGCAAAGCATTTACGGGATTTTTCTCAAATTTTTTTATTTATTTTGTTGAGTTATTAGGTTTTTTTCTGAAGCAGGAGACTTAAAAATATGCAATGCCCTCGCCGGGATTCGAACCCTGGACTCTTGAATATGCTTTTAATTACACCACGAAGGCATGCATAAAAGAGGGAGAAAATGCCTTATACCCTGCCTCTTTTAAAGGGTGACTGAGGATTATAGGGGACCCAGTCGCCAAATCCTGGTGGTGACGAATTGTCGTCCACCACCTTTTACTTCGAGCGCCCGATTGTACAGCCATTAGTTGCTTGTTTTTTGGGGGGAGGGAGGGGAAGGAGGAGGCGTGAAAAAAGTGCAGTACCCTCGCCGGAATTCCAATCCTGGATCTCTCAAATACGCGTCTAGTATGGTTCCATTTACACCACTAAGGCATGTCGGAAAGGAGAGAAAAAGTACCTTATAATTTTCATCTTTGTTTCTGTATTTAACCATTTATTTTCCTCTTTATTCCCTACTAAGGGAGGCCTGTAATTCCTTACTAGACTTTTGGATCTTTTCTTCCTATTAGTCCAAAGGGGCAATTTGCCCAGATGGACTATTATTTCGTTTTCGTTTAGCGTTGATTTACTAAAAGCGTTGTTTCATTTTTCAAATTGTTGCCACCAAATATTGTCGCCCTGTGTTGTGTTTAAAGAAATTAAATAATAAGGAATCTGTGTAAATGTATGTATGTTTCTCGTATTGTGATAAAACAACAGTACCTAGAGCCACCCAATTTTGAATATTGAACGTTTCCACCCGAATATGGGCATCTGGAAGCACAAATTTGAAATTTGGAATTTGTTTTATTATCGATTTCATATTTTGTAAAACTTTAACAAATTTTTGATTAACAAACGCGAGGATTTCAAAGCGAGCAATCGCAATGTTATACAGAAAAAAATATTTTTATCTCCAGCGCGCGGAGATTGTGCATTGAAAATTCTAAAGATATGCTCATTTTGAAATTATTTCGCGATATTGCTGTTGAACTAAATTTTAGGTTTTAAGTGCGAAGAACATGATACTTTATAAATAAAGGTAACACACAAAACGTTTAAAAAAACGCCCCTTTGGACATAATCTAAAATCTGAAACCTTTCAGTTTTTTTTTCCTGTTAAGTTTTATCTGTCTTTCTTACTAAGAAGATTTCTGGTTTCTTACTGGGGGGACTTTCTGGTGCTTTTATACGATGTTATTATAGTATTACTAGTTTATTCTGTTATCTTTTATTTTCATTTTTATTTTTTACTGAGGATTGAATTTATCGAGTTTTAGTGAGTAATAATGAATTCGGTCGTAAGATGGAACATATTTGTTTTTTCTTGCTTGTCTTAAACGATTTTACCTAAGCTTTATTGCTTTAGTTAAGGATAATTTAAGAGAAAATTATTTTTTGAATTATTGATTATCTCTTTTTCTCTCCCCTTCCTGCAACTCATTTATTTATAAAGAAGAGGCTCTGTTTAATATCCATTTTGGGTTGCTTATTTTACATTTTTATTTGTGGGGGGGGGGTTGTAGGAACCATTAAAATTTTTAATTAAGCTGTATTTTGAACGTTAAATATAAAAAATGTTCTATAATGCCTCATTTTAGTAAAATTATTGAATTAATGAAAGTTAAAAATCATAACTTGCATTTAAAAACGCCTTCTTTTGGATCTATGTATTAAAGAAATTGCAGTTCCAACGGAGAACGTGATAACTGTATGGGATTTGGGTAGTTTTTCCCCTATGCAGTGTAAATACTCCAGGACTGTCTTCATTCATTTAGACACATGTCGCTCGCGATAGGATATAATTAATTAATACGATCAATGCAAAATAATTGGAAAAGGATCGTGTCAAACAAAATAAAGTTGGTTTCTGTTTGATATGAATGACAATGAACATTACCAAGTGCAACAATCCAAATCACGAATGCGCAAAGTGTAATAACCTTAGTTGGCAATAGTTAGCTGTCGATATGCACGAATTATTTAGTGACAGAAGCTGGCTAAAAAATAAAACTGGCGGTATTTTAAGAAAGGCGTTCAGGTAGCCAAAACATGCGATATACTTAAAATTCATATTCTTTGCCAGCTCGTCGTTTTTCGATGGGAATAGCAACGCATGCGAAGGCTGTCGCAGACTTGGAATCCGGTGTTCTGGTCCAAAGAGGAACGTTGTGCTAATGTAACTTGATCACGAAAGGTTGAATTCGCCCTAGAGGTAAAGATCATCGTCTTCTTGCGGTGGGAAAGTGACGTAGTGGTGATTGAAGGGAGTGGCAAAGAAAGTTTCTGTAAAAGTGGGCAGGAATGGCAAAAGTACAACTCTATCTCTTCCAACAAGAATTAAAAATAATCAAGAACATATTCATCCTCAGGCATTCCATAAATGATTAACGAAAGACCTAGAAGGATAAAACTTGCATTTATGAATTTTCACCATGCATGTGGATAAAAGAAATTTTGTTCGACGTGTATCATTAGTAATATTTGTTTGTTTTTCTGCTATTTCTCTTCCATATAAAATTAAACTAAATCTCTCTTTGATGATCTTCCGCCATGGTTCAAAGTCTTCTTCGAAGAGGGTTCTCTTAAAGAAGTGATTTTCAGTACTGATGTTTGTTTATGGGTATTGTAAATCATTTCTCTAAGATGACCTCTCCACAAATTTCCGATGTACAACTCTTCGTAACATGGCCATTTCTGAAAGTGGCATTTAATCCGGACTGAACTATCAGTCATCAGATATCACTCTGAAAGCAAGCGGAAAAACTGAATTTTTGATAAGATGAAGCTAAGCTGACTTTATTAACAAAAACCAGATGAATTTCAGAAACAAATGCAAGTTACGTATATAAAACTTCTTTTTACACCATAAAATTTGGAACTCTCAACAGTTCTTAAATTTGTATCTGTTAATAGAATGGCGTACCTTTCTATTACCTAATACCATACCTTTATAGAGATATTATGTTATTTCGAAGCAGGAGACATGAAATATGAGTAATGCACTTGCCGAGACTCGAACTTCGGACCTCTTGAATACGCGTCGAGTGCGATGACCATTACACCACGAAGGCAAGCTAAGAAGGGGAGCGAAATACCTTATATACCCCCTTTTAAAAGGCGACTGGGGATTAGGGGACCCAATCCGCAAATCCTGGTGGTGGAGAATCAGCATCCACGACCTTTTTTAGTTCGGGCGCCACTGTAGAGACATTAGGTTATTTCAAAGCAGAAGACTTGATATGCTGACCATTACACCACGAAGGCATGCTAAGAAGACGTGAGAAATGCCCTATACTTACTTTTCCTTAGGTGCTTATGTTTTAGAGCCATTATTTTTAGTCCAAAGGGGCAATTTGCCCAGAAGGACTATTAATTTCGTTTTAGAATTTTGCGTTGTTTCACTTTACAAATTGTTGCCACCAAATATTGTCGCCCTGTATTATATTTAAAGCTATTAAATAATGAATAATCTGCATAAATGTATGTATGTTTCTATGTATGATGTGTATGATAAAACACAACGGTACGTAGAACCATCAAATTTTGAATAATGTAATTCTTCTGCGAATATGGGCATCTGGGAGCCCAAATTTGAAATTTGGAATTTGTTTTATTATCGATTTCATTTCTTGTAAAACTTTAACGAATTTTTGATTAACAAACTCAAGGATTTCAAAGCGAGTAATGGCAGCGTTGTACCGAAGAAACATTTTTATCTCCAGGGCGCGAGACTGTGTATCGGAAATTCTAAAGATAAGCTCATTATAAAATTATTTTGCGATATTGCTGTTGAACTGAATTTTATGGTTTAAGTGCGAAGAACATGAATAAAGGTAACGCACAAAATGTTAAAAAAACGCCCCTTTGGACGAAATTTTAAATCTGAAACCTTTCAGATTTTTCTTTTCTTCTTATTTATTTATTTATTTGGAGTTTGAAATCTAGAAAAATCAGCTGACTATGTTCTCGATGGTCAATGATTGACCTTAACAGTTGCTTGTTGGTTATACTCACCTCTACAAAGTTAAAATCAAGTTAAGAGAAAGGCGTTGTTTAGTTTATTCGGATAAGACAGAGCACACGAGCACTATCTCTCTAAGGGAAGGGATGCCTTTGTGGAAAACTTCATAGGCGAAAGAATATCTTTAATTTCTTACAACTTTACACGTAAGATTTTGAGTATTTCAGTACCCATGAGGCGTCGAAATTATAGCTTTTGGAGCAACAAAAATGGCCATTGTAAATTTGAGACACCATTTTTTAGTTTATTCGATTATGACAAAGCACACGAGCGCTATTTCTTTAAGGAGAAGGATGCCTTTGTGGAGGGCTTCCCAGTAGAAAGAATGTCTTTAATTTCTTACAACTGTACACATCAGAATTTGAGTATTTCAATACCCATGAGGTGCCAAAATTATAGCTTGTCGAGGAGCGGAAATGGGTATTAGAAATTTGAGACACTTTTGTTTGAGTTCTTTTTGAAGATCGTTACTGAATTTGCATGACTTCGATCAGAACTTTTCCACAGGCTTTGTTAGTGAAGTTCTGTGGCTTGCAGAATTTAGGAACTGCAAACTTTTTAAAATTTAGGAATGGCCAGATTTTTTAGAATTTAGGGAGGCATTAAGCAAGAGAATTTAAAGGCGGAAACCTTTTCAGAATTTAGGGAGGCACCTCGCAACAGAAGTTACGACCCACAAAGATTGCACAATACGTAAAAATGCCTAGCACCTGCCTTCTTGCTGGTATCTTTGATATAAACTGTGTTACGGACTATGGCCTGATAAATACTGAAGTACCTTTTAAAACATTGAAGTATGTTTTAAAGCATTTATAAATGTGGGATAAAATTGATTGTTTATTAACGATTAAACAGACAAATACAGCAATGTCTATTTTAAAATCAGATAGAATGGTAAAGCCTGCGATAGCATTGAAAGAACCAGTGGCAGTTCTTTATTTACCTATTTTATTTTATTTTAATTGACGTTGGTTGCTACAAGGCGAAATTTACTACATCATTTAACAAGCTAAGAAATTCCGGGGGGGGGCGAGGAATCTCACTCAACCAAATTTAATTATTGCCTAGAACCACAAAGCTCAAGTCTCCTCTCCCCCCAATACTTTAGAGAAACACAAATCATTCTATAACTCCAGGTTTCCTTTTCTTTCACGAGAAGGAGAAAAGAACATTGGGACCTTCTGAAATAATTCTGTGCCTAGGACCTCAGACTCCTTTTACCTCTATTAATCAAATTTTCTTTCTAAGATCTCAGTGAAAAATGTACGAATTTGAAGTTTATGCTTCTAGAATGTATAAAGTTAATTTCTATGAAACCCGAAGATTCTTAGTCTAAATATTTAAGAAATAAATTTTAATTTTAATAAATTATGGATGTTAATCTTCGTTCTGCGGTTATCACCATTCATATTAATTTTAAGCATGCGAAAGCCTTTAATTTTTTTTTCTTATTTATAAGTGTTCGAAAATGAAAGATGAAGTCGAGTGACTAAAGAAGTAACGAAAATTTGTAATACCTCAGTAAATAAAAATTTGCTTTTTATAGTGTAAGAATTTTAAGTTATTCTTAGATACGTATCAAAAATAATATAAGCACTTAATATGAATTCACACATTAATACTAAATAGTATATAAAATACTAACACATACATTAAAAACATACATTGAACAGACATAAAACAAAAGAAATGAATGAATGAAGAGAGAGAACAAATGAGAATGAAATATTATGGAGAATGTATGAACATTTAATCCTTGAAAAAGTAGATCAAAATAAAAGAAAAGCTTGAAGTCATTTCCTGTATAAAGATGTAAATCTTCTATTTTAGTGAATTTAGACCGATACAAATAGTACAATGTACTTTGATAATAAACATGTTGGTTACGGATGGAGTGTGTAGCACATATGAAGTAGATTAAAAAAAATGATCAAGGTAGTTTTTGTTTTAGACCAGTTAACCACGAACATATTCAGTAAAATTAGGTCAGGTTATTTAAACATGGCAAGGCATGCAAACCTATCTGGGTAAGGATGCCTTTATAGAAGACTTTCTTAGTGAAATTGGCTTCTATTTATGTTATGTGTGGAAAGAACCATGTAAACAACCATACAACTAGCCCTTTCATCTGAGATAGAACGCGTTTTACCAGCATTCAGCGATATTAATAACTTTATCATTGATGGGGGTGACACAGTCTATAAGAAAATTCAATTAATCCATTTAATGGGACATTTTAACTTAGCGATTTTCTATCATATCATCCTTTGGCAACATGGCTTGGCCGCCCTACTAGTACTGTACTTAGTGACGCTGACTACCGTATCGATGGGCCCGGGCTCAAATCTCCCAATGGTTTGTAGGTTCGGACAGCCTCTCGGGGTATTCTTTCTCAAAATTCGGGCGGAAGCTTAACAGTTAATTAGGTTCAGCATTACCTCAATTACCTGTTTTACCGTAGAGGTGCTGGCCTACCTTCTATCTGTACCTGTAGCGTGACTTCAAAAAAAAAATTATTAAGTGCTTTGAAAAAGTCTCAAAATGTCCAAACTGATAGCCATTCATATCTTTGTAAAGCATTTGTATCATTTATCTTTACGATTGTTTCTAACTTCGATGAACTAAGAGGAGTGAAGCTTTTCTGTTATTCAGAATTTTATCTTATCAAGGTATTGCGTATGTTCTGTAGATGAACTGGAAACACGAAAAAATAGCAACCAAAATTTTTGAAGAAATTTTAGTCGAAAAATTTCAGATTACAATCGAACGCCTCGAAAGGTTTACAGTTAAAACTTCGTTATCAGAACTACAACCTGATCTTGATATACAGATATAACTCTAGTATCTGGAACAATTTCAAACTGAACAGTTACGATAAGCCGACTAGTTTAAGAATTAGTTGGCCCAAGGTTAAAGACGTAAAACTTAAAATCTTAAATTTCGAATGAGCTGTTCAAAATAACAAAGCCAGACTGTAAAAAACGTTTTATGATTTTATCGTAAAGAGAGCCATGTGAAATTTGTGCACTAATTTAATAAAGAAAAGATTTAATTATTCAAGTCATAGCTGTGCATTTATTTCACTGGATCATTCGCTCAACAAATATTTCTCTTAAAGGGCAATGTTTTCTGTTTTGCTAGGATTCGAATTCCGCGAACTGAAAACAGTAAAGAACTCGAAAAGGCTTTCTTCAAGGTGCTGAATAATAATAAATTTAAAAGAAAAAAAGAAACAAAAGAAGTATCCAAGGACAAGTTCCCTAATTTAAAAGATGACGGCTTCAGCTGGAACGTAGTATTGAATCTCCTGGAATTCCACACGGAAACTTCACCGAGACGAAGTATCAAAAGTGCGTTTTTATTTCATTTTAATAGAAAAGTGTTTTCTTTTCTTCTCCTTAACATGAATTAGAACTTAGGGAAAGTGGGTAATTTCGCTGCTCTTGAAACAGCGAGAAGAATTTGAATTTTCACCAAGGTTATCTAACCACGACCTTGAACAAACCAGACGAAGAATTTCAATTTGCATTGCCCCAACAGCGAGGCGCTGTCTTTGGATGCGCACGTGTTGGAACTTGAGAATATTTTAACCGGAGCAATCTGCAACTATACTCTGTAGAAAACCATTTTAAAATGCAGCTGGTGCATTCTGCGGAAGGTTTATGTCTGGGTGGTGAAGTATGGATTAAATTCACTGAATTCCGAGGAATCTCTATCTGCTACCTGACAAAAATCAGCAATTTCAAGATGGAATCATTAGACTAACCTTGGATTTAAAGGAGAGGGTAAATTTCAAAACAAAACTTTCTGTCGAGTTTTCTGTCGCAGTTTTAAAAGTGTTGGCAACATCTTAGCTATAATTGTAAATGGAATGTTTTCGTTTGCGTCAACAATGGAATTTGGATTCGCTCAAAGTACACGTATTATGGTTGAAGATAAATCACCGATAGACAACATTGCCGGAAAACAGATTCTCAAATAATCTGTTATACGCATATAATAAAATTTTTAAGCAGTGACATAAATGTATGACATGATAACGAAACTTCTGCATACAGATGTATCAGCAATCAAAGCCGATTGAATACTCCTTTTATTATTAACAAAACATTCTTTAACAGCTCTACATAACTACGCCGGTGGAAGACATGCGCTTGTTCTTTAACAATTACATTTGTATTCTTTCACATCTTTATAATAATTTTTATTTGATGCAAGAAACATAAGTGGCAATATATTAGGAGAACAGCAAAGGAGAGAAGAAATACACGGATTCTATCATGAAGGCTAGGTTAAGAATAACATATTTGTGGTTTTACTTTATTGGCTAATTAAGATGGCTGAAGTACATGCGTCATGAGCTTCATATAAGAATCATAGGACAGGGATTAATTTTCAAATGGCGCAGTTTATAAACATATTACTATTTTGAGTATCGAAAAAGGAAACAACCACTTTGAAAATGAAACTTAAAGGCCTAATACAAAATTAAAATGAGAATTTTCTTTTACGCATTCTTTATCTTACATATACATATCATATGCAAAACGGGAGCTATCAACGTTTTTTTTCTATAAATGTGATTTACTAAAAATACTCACATATGTGCTGTTTTGTATAGAATGGCAGTGTGTCTAAGAACTGGCAGTTTGCCAAGCCGTATGCGTGGTTGTTAAAGATTTTGTGTTGTATGGAATGGCAGTAAAATTCATAATTGGACATCTACCGGGCTGTAGGCTGCATATATAATAAATTCGAGAGTTGTTTAACATAACGTAATTCATGTAACATGATGGGGGAGGGGAGGAAAGCACTAAGCTATGGATGTTTATAACATCAAAATTTTGGCGTATAGGATAAGAATACGAAAACTCTATTTTGGTTTTTAAGTGGAAACAATAGTTCACTTTTATTGTATTTTTGGTAAATATGTAGAGCTGCAAAATGTATTGCATTTTACTTTTTGCCCGTTAATGGAAAATTCTGCAATACTCTTATGTTAAAAGAATGCGTAGTTAAAATGTAAAAATGTAAGTTTTCGTTAGTGGCGTATCTTTTTTTTTTTTTTTTTTTTTTTTTTTTTTTTTTTTTTTTTTTGTTCTTGTTGTTGTTTGTTTATTTGTTCGTTTTGTTGAAGATAGCGATCAGGAAAAAAGACCTAAATGATAAGCAACGTTTATAAGTTGCCTTGAATAAACAACCTGTCATTTGTTTATGTAGGTTAACTTAACCATTTAAAGAAAACAGAAAGGGGAAAGAAAAGAACTGCTTTTATTAGGTTATATTTCAAAGTTGATTTGTTCAAGAAGCATTAAACTCTTATCATATGCAACCCTAACCTGATGGAAAATTACACGCTGTTATTTTTCGTGTAATAAGCATCTTACGTTTTTTTTTTTCTTTTCTTTGATCTACTATATTTTGTAGAGTTATATGACACGGCTCTTAGTTTTGTTTGTACGTATTTTCCATAAATGTTACGCGACATTCATTCTTATATAATCTGTTTTAGGTTATTTAAGAAACAAATATTTTCAAAGAATTATTCAGATACTCTTATGGAAAGAAATGTCAGGTAATATTTAGATGTAGTTTAAAATGAATAATAATTAAAAAAAATACTGTTAATCTAGAACAGGAAAGTGATACTGATTGATTACTTAGTATTATTTTGGTAAGTGGAACGAACTGTGTTTTTTAAAAAATAAAATGATGATTTTGATCATCATTGTAGATTTTCACTTTAGAACTCATCAAAAATACTGGTTCTTCTGTGTTAATATTCGTAGAAGTGCAAGGCTTGAGCGAAACATCTGATTACATTATATTGATACTACATCCTATTACAATAATATAAGAACACGAACAGCACAGAAATTAATTAATAAGTAACTAAAAAATCTAAAAGCTGTCACATTTTACATGATGCCCAAAGGGGCGTTTTTTAACGTTTTCTGTGTTACCTTTATTTATTAAATATCATGTTCTTCGCACTTAAAATTCAATTCAACAGCAATATTGCAAAATAATTTTAAAATGAACATACTTTAGAATTTCCGATACACAGTCTCACAGTCTAGAGATATCCCCCCCGTACAGTGTTGCCATTGCCCGCTTTGAAATCGTTAAGTATGTTAATAAAAAATTCTTTAATGTCTGACAAGATATGAATTAGGTAATAAAACAACTTCCAAATTCGGGCTTCAAAATGCTCATATTCGATGGAAGATTACGTTATTCAAAATTTGATGACTCTAAATATCATTGTTTTTTCTCAATACGAGAAACATACATACATTTATACAGATTCTTCATTATTTAGTTTCTTTAAATGTAACACAGGGCGATAATATTTGGTGGCAACAGTTTGAAAAGTGATACAGACATTTATAGTGAATCAACGCAAAATGCCAAAACGAAATTAATAGCCCTTCTGAGCTCACGCTCCTTTGCACTTATAATTAAAAGATACTTTAAAATCCAGCTCGTATTAAAAATGGAAGACGAAAATTGCCATTTTTAAATTCAGTAGATCTTCTCTGAAAAGACCATCGATGGTTCTAGATTTTTGTCTTCTGTGAAGTGGTTGTCTTACAGAGGCCATGAATAAACAATGTTTATCTGCGTTCACCTAAACAGTGGTCGCTGTCAGAAGTGATCATATTACAATATTATCATCACTATGAGAGGGTATAACGTATTTAGATTAGTTAGAATTTTTTAAAGGGAAGAAGTGCAAGCTATAAGATTTATTTAAACTAGCTCTTGTCCAATTTGCTAATAATATTACGCTCAGGCCAATTATTGCTGTCTAATTGCAAATTAATAACCATTTAGGGAGCATATTAGAAGTTTATTCAATGACTCATAAAAGTAAAAAACGTACAAAACTTATCCAATTCTGTTTACACGGAGTTAAATAGAATCAGCTAAGAAATTTTAATTAAACAGAGAATAAACTGAAATTCTATTGAGAGCTTCAATACCTGGCTTTCACCATCTCTGATCTGATGCTAATTATTCGGCAAACTAATAAATTTCACAACCACTTCGCACTTTCTGATTAATAGTTAGTAGACTTACTGCAAGCTAGTTAAATAATAGTTACTATACTTCTAAATCTTACCTTAATTTGCATTACAAGCTGATACTTTTATGAAGGTTTGTATTATTATTGTAATTAGTAAAAGAGGTTTCTGAAGTCACATGTTACGTATCTCAATAAAGAAAAATCGTTTATGCGCCACCGTAATAAGAAATTTTTTCTTCTCTGTCACATTGATTTTTTAAAGTTATACGCACTGTTGATTTAAAATTTTAATCATTTAAATTAAAATAATCATTTATTTACAGAGAAGTTTTCCGTAGGCACCACTTTAGAAATGCTTATTGTTTCTGAGAACATAAATATACGTCTGTATTGAAAATTACATCATTAAAACGACCACCAACGTAAAAAACTAAAATTATTTGAAATTGCTGGTGCTTATCTTGTGAGAATATACAATGTACGTCCAGAAAGTAAGTTCCGTTTGGTAATAAAAGTAAATTGTGTACAGCTACAGAAAAGTTATTTATTGCACAAAATTCAACAACTCTTAAACTACTTTTCCACATAACTGCCGAAATATTGCAGGCATTTGTCATAGCGTGGCACAAGTTTTTGTATACCTTCTTCATAGAAATTTGCCGCCTGTGTCTTCAACCAGTTGGAAACAGTTTCTTTCAGCTCGTCGTCATTGTTAAAGTGTTGACCGCCAAGGAAAGACTTAAGATGTAAGAACAGATGAAAGTCGCTAGGAGCGAGGTCAGGGCTGTACGGAGGATGGTCAAACACGTCCCAGCCAAATCCCTGTAGGAGGTTTTTCGTCACATTTGCAGTGTGTGGTCGTGCGTTGTCGTGAAGAAAAACAACACCTTTTGACAGCAATCCTCGGCGCTTATTCTGAATTGCACGGCGCAATTTCCGAAGTGTCTCGCAATAAGCATCTGCTCTGATTGTTTGACCACGCGGTAAGAAATTAATGAGTAAGATGCCTTTCCAGTCCCAGAACACTGTGCACATCATTTTTCGAGGTGTCAAGATTTGCTTCGGCTTAACCTTTGCTGGGGATGAAGTGTGCCTCCATTCCATTGATTGCCGCTTACTTTCAGGGGTGTCGTAAGAAACCCAAGTTTCATCTCCTGTGACTATCTGTGTCAGAAATTCTTCACCGCTTTCAGCATAACGGGTCAAAAACTGAAGTGCACTACCCATCCGTTTTGTTTTGTGTTGCTCAGTAAGAATCTTTGGTACCCAACGTGAGCAAAGTTTACGAAATTTCAGTTTTTCGGTAACAATTTCATGCATTAGTGATCGTGAAATTTGGGGAAATTCCATAGCGAGAGCACTAATTGTAAACCTTCGGTTTTCATGGATCTTGTCATCAATCGCGTGAACCAGTTCTTCTGTAACCAAAGATGGACGCCCACTTCGTTCTTCATCGTGCGCATCACTACGTCCGTCATTGAACTTTCGGACCCATCTTCTCACCATTGAATCACTCATCGCTTTTGGTCCGTAAACATCGCAAATTTGCCGATAAATTTCACTAGGTTTCACTTTCCTCGCATTCAGAAAACGAATCACAGATCTGATTTCACAAGCGGCGGGATTTTCAATCAACACCGACATTGTAAACAAGCACAACAAAGCGTACGTGACTGACAGCGATCTCCAAATGGCGCGCGTTTCTTCTCCTTGATACAGAGCGTCTACTGCGCATGTGCGGAACTGCGATCGCAGAGCTGCAGCGGAGATAAATTGAAACGGAACTTACTTTCTGGACGTGCCTCGTATTTATTTATTTTGACTAACTGTCAATCCACGCTTTCCTGCCAGAAAATTAGATAGCGCGCGTTTATTCAAATTAAGAGAGAAAAAAGTACTATTTAAGCGAGAGACCACGTTGTTATCGTGACTTTATATCGATTTTATTCTGTGGCGTTGAGTGCTTCTAGCCATTAGGCTTGTACCGCCGGCTTCTACTAGCCAAAGCCTTCCCGCGCGTTTAAATTATCCTGTAAACCGTTGGCTAGTCTAATTGTATTTTATATAAGTTCAACATTACTTGTTTTAAGTTAAGCCCAAAGTGTGGGGTCGACTGTAAATTTTGTGATCGAATAAAAGGATCATTTACACCCTTCTTCTGACTTTGTCTGTCTGCTGTTAAGACCCGACGATAATTCCTCTACAGTCTTTATAGAGCTCGTTAGTTTATGTTGCCAAAGAATACGAGAGTCTATAGTCTTAGAGAAGATTTACCGTAAAAGGAAAACAAAAAGGAACTGACATTGCTTCAAATTTGATTGAGAATTATTTTATTGAGCAGAAAGGTAAAAAGACTAAAAGAATATATTTATGGCGCACTCCAAAATAAGTCATCTGTTCAGAATATTCGTATTAGAGAGGTAATGTTCAATACCAATATTTATTTAAATCTTCAGAAAAATTGGAAATGATCATCTTAGGAAGATTATCGTCACGATCTTTCTGCAATCTAGAGTAGTTGAATCTAAAGTCAAGCTCCTTAAGCCAGCAAGTATATGGCAACTTACAACGAAATCATGTAGATCTTAAATATTTAGGAATTTAATAATAAAGAAAATAACATGTATTCAAGTAGAATGATATCAAGTTGTGACAGTTTAGTTTGAGTTTAATTAACAAGTTATTTTGTTTTACTTTATTTTACTTATTTGCATCTTTACTGTTCTTTCGTACTTCAGTCACTCAGTTCTTTCTTTCCCGAAGATTATGTCAATATTAAGGGGCAAGCATCTGTATATGAAAGAGACTTAATTGATATCGTTGTGAGTGAACAAGACAAAAAAGTAAGCTCGGAATTTGAAGTAGCTGGATTTGGAGAACGGTTGATGGTAACTTTTGCCTGTATTGCAGACAGAGTCCGTCCGGTGGAATAATTATCCATATTGTAAGCTATCATTGAACTCATCCTGTAGGAAATCGTGGTTCCTTGTAGATTGAGAATTCGTCGAGCTTAAATTCTATTCTACAGTAAAATTTCAAGTAGCGGCCTATTAAAGCTAATTCCTTTTTATTCAGTGTTTCTGTTTTCAAAGAATTGTACTTCACTATGTTCACGAAAACTCGTGACTAGGGATCCGCTTGATACCGGTTAGAGTCAATCGTAGCTGTAAGGTGATTCTTATTATACACTTATTATATTCCTATTATATACTTCAGATTTAATACAGGAGATTTGACTAAGAAATGCTGGATTTATCGGAACTAACGTAATTCTTTAACGTAATAGCGTATTCTCGAATATTTCAAAATATTATATGGTATTTTCTTCCTCCTTTCTGTATGCCTTCCTGGTGTAACGGTAGCACACTGGGCGCGTATTCTCTAGGTCCAGGAACCGAGTCCCGGCGTTGGGCATTGCTCATTTCTTCAGTTTCCTGACACTACAAAATTCTAAGCTACTCTACAGTGGCGCTCGAACTAAAAAGTGGTGGATAATGAATCTTCACCACCAGGATTTGGCGATTAGGTCCCCTAACCCCCAGTCGCCTTTTAAAAAGGGGAGTATATAAGGTATTTTTCCCGCCTTCTTGGCATGCCTTCGTAGTGTAGTGGTCAGCACGTGCTCATTTTTCACATCTCCCGTATCAAAATAACCTAATGCCTCTACAATATCAAATTTCATAAGTATGATTATAGTGAAAATATTTTTACTCCTGAAGAAGAGAGGATTGTGTCTGACCGCCCTCGGATTGGTTTGGTTTATTTTATTATGGCAAATCACAAAGGGGCTATCTGTCTTAGGGAGATATTTTTAAAGAAAATGGCTCGTATCTACGTTGCACGTAGGGAAAATCATGAAAACACTCAAGCAGCCAGCCCATTCGCCAGAATTTGAACCCGGTCAAACTACCAGTTTGCAGTTCTACCGCTGATGGGTCCTGACTGTCTTCGAAATCAGTAGAGTTTTACTTAGACGCCCAAACAAGGTTGCCTTTTTTTGCCTAATTTTAAATCATTAAATTTCATTTGTGTAGCCTTTATTAAGGTTAACGATTTTGGTTGAAATTAGTTACATAAAAATGTGGTTCGAGTTCATTTTCTGTGTGCTCAGTTATAAGATGGGAAGGGTTTATAGTACTTTACATTAGATGGACATTTCTTGAGTTCAATTACAATTGTAGATTGATGGATATTAGCTTGTCTGTTTACTTTCCCTAAAGCGGATTAACCTCTTACCTCATTTATATTCTGTCCACATTCAGGTCACATACAGTGAAGGTTGCACTGCGCTGTAATTGAGCCTGTTTCGGGAACTGCAGATTGTCATAAGAGACTGGACATGAAAAGTTTCTTGAGTAAATGTTGTCAGCATTCTGCGCAGCTTAAGTCCCAGCTTAACGATTTTCAGAATTATTTATTTATTTTTGTTTTTTAATTTAAAAACATTTTCTATAAGATATTTTTTAAATGCTTTATATTTCTTTTCTTCCCCTCCCCCAAGCTTATTTCTAACAAAGCCTGCGATACACTTTAGAACGCTCGGCCGTATCATGAAGATATTTTGTTCCACTATTTCTTATATTAATTTAAAACGTAGTATTCCTGATGGTGTTCATTTGCTATTAATCATCACGATTCGCTAGAAGAAAAAATAAAATAATATTCATTCAGGATAAAACTGTTCACCATCGGGACTGAAAAATGTCCAATAAATTAAAACTCTTGAAACTGGTATAGTGAATCCTTTCTATAGAGGGCCTGCCAGCGGCTCGAGCGGTAAGATCGTTAAACACTGCTGATTCGGTCCGGTGTTCGAATACCGGCGAACGGGGGTATTTGCATGTTTTCCCCCATATATAAGGAGCATACGAGCCAGTTTCCCTTAGAAAGTTCTCCACGAAGGCATCCCTCCTCTTAGACAGATAGCTGTAGTGTGCTTTGCCGTAACCTAATAAACCAACCTTTATATAGAGACCACTTGTGGTTCCCAATGGTTTTGGTCTTCGCCGGCGATGGCTTTCTTCGAGAAGAAATGTTCAATGCCCCAGTTTGTGTACTTAGAAATGCTGATTATTTTCAGAGGTAATCTTTCGAGCGAGCCGGTCGGAATGAGGGGGTCCGGTGGAGTTTCTTTCCAAGTTTGAGTGTTGTGAATGATTCATTTAGTTTCGCATAATGCTGTGACAGTACTAATGGAATTGTAGTATGTAACACGTATTTCTGTAGTGTCGTCAACAGTTTTCATAACGGTGATTTTTTTTCGTATTTATCTGTCTTCGAGAGATAATGGAGTTACCTTCATCAAAAACTGCGATGAATCTTCTCCTGAAGACTACCTCCACCTCTCCCACCATCTTGAAAAATGGCTGGTATTTCGTAAACCATAAATAAAGGTCGGTATGGGTTATTATTTAACTCGACTATTTCTGGCTAAATCGGCTGAAATGAGGATGATCATCTTAAGGAGGATCACTGTATATTTCTCGTTGCATCTTTGTGCAGCGATGAGCGTATGCGAAGGCACACTTTGCATTTTCTCAAAGAATGGAGAAAAAATTATAAAATTCCTTATTTTAATCAAAACGTATGTTATTTATATAATCTTTGGAATATTTTAAAGGTAACAACAAAATACTAAATTCAACTTTAAATTAATAAACTTCGAAAATAAATGTAACTTTTCAACCCATGAAAATGAAAAATAAAAGTAAAAGCAGTCTTAAGTTATATGCAAATTAAGTAGCATTCCGTCATTCTGTATGTCCAATTAGAAGGACAAGAGGAAGTAATGGTTTTATTTATCTGATACTTTTTATTTACGCTGATAGCTTGACTATTCTGCTTAGTTCATCGGAATTTTGAAATGGATAGTAAATGTGTTGAAACTACAACTGAAGAAAGAAAAATAATCTTCCGTTTGTACAATCAAGAATAAATCACTGAATGAAATTGGTTAAGTAGTGAATAAAAATTGATACATAGTAAGAACTATGATAAAAAATTTCAAATCGTCTGGTAGCATGGAAAATGTACCAAGATGTGGCCGTCCCCCCCCCAAACAAAAAAAAAAAACTGATTCGTACAGAAAAGAGAAAATTTGCCAATATTGTTAAAGTGAATCCAAAAATTTTTTCAAGTGCTATTGTAAGAACAATCGAGGAAGTCTTTAGCAAAGCAATTCGTCCAAAAATATCGTCAGAATTCTTCATTGGACTGGTTACAAATTTAGAGCAGTAGTCAGAAGAAAATCATATATCAGCCAAAACTAACCGAAAGAAAAGGAATAATAATCCTTTCATAAGGAAACATTTGAATCAAGATCGTGCATTTTGATCGAATTTATTGTTTTCCGATGAAAGCAAATTCTTATTAATTTGTTGCACTATGATTGGAATTTAATTTGGAGACAATCGAAAACCGAGATTCGAGAAAAACGTGGTCAAACTGTAGAGACATTAGGTTATTTCGAAGCAGGAGACATGAAAAATGAGCAACGCCTTCGCCGGGAATCGAACCACGGACCTCTCGGTTACGCGTCGAGCATGCAGACCACTACACCACGAAGGCATGCGAAGAAGGCGGGGCGGGAGAAATACCTTATATACTCCCCGTTTTAAAGGGCGACTGGGGTGTTGGGGAAATCGCCAAATGTGGAGAATCATCATCCACCACCTTTTTAGTTGGGGCGCCAGTGTAGAGACATTAGGTTATTTCGAAGCAGGAGACATGAAAAATGAGCAACGCCTTCGCCGGGAATCGAACCACGGACCTCTCGGTTACGCGTCGAGCATGCAGACCACTACACCACGAAGGCATGCGAAAAAGGCGGGGCGGGAGAAATACCTTATAAAACAACAACAAAACACTTGGAAAAAAGAGATGCATATCGGAGGCAGGTGTCGGCAATCTTGAATTCATTGAAGCTACAATGGGCCATCATGTTTATTTGAATATCCTTAAACGTTGTCTTCAAGAGAGCGTCGGTAAATTTCATCCATGCACCAGCTTCTACTTTCAACGGGACAATTTTCCCAAGGATCCAGCACACATATTGTCTGTTTTGTGGCTGCTATATAGTACGCCTCACACTCAGTTGTCCAGCTCAATCCCCTGAATTAAGTGCCATCGAACATTTACAGAACTTCACAGAACGGAAACATTAGTGAATTTTATGTGAAATAACTTCAAGGTTGTTATGAAAAACAGAAGATTCACCACGAAGTTATTGACTCTATTTTATTTTGATATTTTTATCACTGTGCTTTAACTTTTGTCCTTCATTTTGATGAGTTAAAATGTTCTATATGGTTTTCTATGTTTATTAATTCGAATTTGAATTTAACATTTGTAGTTATCTTTATAATATTCCAAAGATTATATGAATAATATATTTTGATAAAAATAATGAAAATTGCGATTTTTTGCAGTTTTTGAGAAAATGCAAAGTGTACCTACATTTATGTCCATCACTGTGTGCATAGGATCGACATTAAGAAACATAATTGCAATTAATTAGTAATTTTCTGTGTCTGATGGAAGGCTTTTAATTTATCTAAACCAAAACATATAACTCTCAATAACAAATTATTAAACATAAATTCTGTAATATATAAATAGATTCTGTTTTCTGGGTTAAAATTTATTTAAAGTGAAATCAAATGAATGGAAATGGAATTTTCAGAATGCAAATTTTCAGTTACTTAAATGACTCTTAAATATAATTAATTTAATTTTAACGATGTGATGTTTCCTATTCTGTATTACGAATGCGATGAGTAAGTTGGCGTATTGAATTAGAAAATATCCCAAGGGAAATCGAGGAGTGTATAAATGGAAATTTTTGTTGTAAATTAAGGTTTTTGGGGCTTGAAGACTGGAATTATATGAGAACATAACACAAGTGCATCGTACTGAAACGAAGGCAGCACAACTAGTGCTAGAATAAAAAACACTTCTGTGTGCATGAATGCTTTCTGATAAACAAGTGGAAATCGTTCGTGTCTTAGAAATTTGCTGAGTAAGAATGCAAATTTGATGGAATCGAGACTTGCTATGGCATAGATAAGAGCATTATGGTAGTAAAAGTATGTAAATGGAAAGTTTTTAAATGGGAAGATATTAACAACGACGCATAACCATTTTATTTTTAAGATTTTTTTTAAGAAATTGTTTTACTATTAAATCATAAATAATGCGAATGTTATTGGTTTAACCATTAATATTGAATGCTTTTTTATGGAAAGGCCTAAGGGGGCTATGTTAAAAACTCTTTATAAGGTATTTCTTCCGCCTTCTTAACATGCCTTCGTGGTGTAATGGTCAAGCATACTCGGCGCGTATTCGAGAGGTTCGTGGTTCAAGTCCCGGTGAGGGCGTTGCTCATTTTTCACGTCTCCTGCTTCATAAATATTTAATGTCTCTACAGTGGCGGCGAACTAAAAAAGGTGGTGGATGATGATTCTCCACCACCAGGATTTGGCGATTGGGTCTCCTAATCCCCGGTCGCCCTTTAAAAGGCGGAGTATATAAGGTATTTCTCATGCCTTCATGCTGTAATGGTCAAGCACAATCGGCGCGTATTCGAGAAGTCTGTGGCTCGATTCCCGGCGGAGGCATTGCTCATTTTTTACGTCTCCTGCTTCATAAATGCCTAATGTATCTAAAACTTTACTTTGTTACAAGCACGTAAATCCAAAAGCAAAATCCAGTGAGGACAAATTTGTTAATTATAAAGTTTCATTCAGATGTAAAGCAGGCTCAGAAAGCAATTGAAGTCTTTTCCATTACAACATGCACTAAAATTTTTCCTGTAGGGAGATATATGCCACAACTTGTAAGTTTTAAAAGTTTAAAGTTTTAAAGCGTGCAATTCTATTTTGTTCTTTGCTTACTGAAATAACAAACTATTAGATATATTTATCATTAGAAAAATTTTACCGAATTTGAAATAAGGTGATAACTGAT
>KK117843.1:391239-411909 GCA_000611955.2 Stegodyphus mimosarum | reverse complement strand
ATAAAACATTTTATTTTTTAATAAATTTTAATAATATAATTTTTTGCTTCCTTTTAAATTATATAACAAAAATAATGTGCATTTGTACTTATGTATCATTTGTTATATATAAAAAAAGAATGCTAAATTTTTACTGATTTTTTTAAACTACCGAATTCCCATCTCATGGTGAAGTTGGAAAGAAGCAACATAAAAACTAATAATATTGTAGATTAAATGCATAAGTGCTTAAAGGAAAATATTTAATTCATAAAAATGCTTAAATTCATATTGTACCGTAAGTAATTGTAAATTTTCTTTCTCAATATTACTATCAGCCCACTGATAAATTTTACCATTAAATGGCAAAAATGCATTTAGAATGATAGGGAATTTTCATTTTTAATAAATTTTTGAAGTTTTTTATGCTTCCGCTTTTGTAGTTTATTCGTTTTCAATACAGATCAAAATTTAATTGACATAAGCCATCTATGAATGTAGATACAGGGAACCCTCCTCGCTTAGACGACCAATATTTTGTACTCACTAGCGGCCGAGCGGTAAAGTCGCTGAACACTGCTAGTTCCAGTCCGGGGTTCGAATTCCGGCGAACGGGCTGGCTGAATGGGCATTTTCATGAGTTTTCCGCATGTGTAACGTGTATACGAGGCAGTTTTTCTTAGAAAGTCCTTCGTGAAGGCATCTCTCAGCTTTGGCAGATAACCCTGGAATGCTTTGCCATAATCAAAATAAACCAAGTAAACCAAATGACTAATATTCCTGAAAATGAAATACAAATGAATATTGAACATAACTTCTCCATGACAACCATTTCTGTGGAAGACTAAAATAATTTAGCGGAGTGGTCACCTTAGAAAGGGTATATTGTACTTAAAAATCGTCTTTTGGACAGAGATCTGACAATATACTACTTTTATTTACATTATAATGGCATGACCCGTTTCTCCTATAAAAAATGCTTATTTACTTGTAAGTGATAAGACGATTAAAAAAAATGACAGTTTACAAAATTTGGAGATAAATGTTTTTGGAACTCAGTGTTACTTTTTGTATCGTTTTGAATGAAAGAATTTTATTATATTACCTTCTCTCAGTAAATGTAGTTTTTTTACCAAAATTTCGTCCGTTTATGTTTTGCTGGGGCATGTGGATTCCATGATTGCTATTCAGAAGTTTGACTGCTGCTGACTTTAAGTATTTTTCCTAACATAACAGCTATTTTAAATGCCTGGCAATTTAATAAATCATAGCACGATTTTATTAAAAGCTATTTTTCGCTCTCTTTCATCCGTTATGATTGCACTAGAAATGGATTTTGGCACTCTTTATCGCCGTTGAATGTCGTGCCTGTTGGCGACTCGGCAACCCTGCCATCGTCAAACTCAACAGCAGTCGAAAGCCTGCTCGAGAATGTATGATCTCTGCGTGCAGGGTGGTTGGTGGTATGCGATGAGCCGCGAGCAATGGACTTAAAAAACGGCATGCGCTCGAGCGATTCTTCGTGAACTTTTTCCACCAAATCTTCTCTCTCCGCGACTTTGGATTGATTGTTCGTGTTCTTTTAAGTCGGTGGTGACTTTCTTGTTTGTTTTCCATTTCATGACCCTTCTTTTGTGGTTCACGTGGATTCTCCAACTGGATGCATGAAGACTCTGTGCTTCGGATTATTGGATATGGACTCCAGCGCCACACAGGCCCAGGTATTTAAATTACCTGCTTTAACAACTATTTTGCATCCCAGCCATTAATATATTCTTATCATTGCTGTGGGTAACCATCATAATGAATGCAGTTAACTACACTGTTCTTAATTTTTCTTAGTTATTTTATGAAGTTGGGAAGGCCTTTATTTATTTTTTATTACGTGCATTAATTTTGAATAGAGAGAAGGCATAATATAATGAAAGGCTTCATAATTAAATTAGTGCCACTCACTCTGTTAAAATGCTTTAAGATAAAATTTGCAATTTTTGTTTCATTTATATGTAGTGTTATTGTAAGCGTTTAGGTAACAATATGTGTATTATTGCGTACTTTTATAAATAAGTCAATAAAAATATATATTTTAGCACAGTGTTGAGATTACATATCCTGGACCCTAACAATTTTCATCATCATCAATTAACATTTGTTAATTGTTAAGTCATTTTATAAAGTGTTATATATAAATTTTGTGTATGTGTATGTGTGTTTATCAAGCCTTTTTGCTCTTTCTCCACGAAGAAAAAATTATAGGTGATAAGTACAGTAAATAACTGTACATTGCTGCCTATATTTTTTCCTGATTAAAAGTTGCTGAAGGAAATAAGACAATGATAAATGTTTTCTTCTTTTGAAACTGAAAATAATAATAAATAAACTATATTAAATAAAATTAAAATAAAGTTACTTTGGGTTAAAATGCATATCTGAGATCAAAATTCAAAAAGGCTATTAAAATGCAAATGCGATATCCAGAATCCAAAAAATGTGACTCACCGTTCATTCTAGTTCACAGTTTTCAGCTGTTTTGCCACTATATTAATTTATCTGCTTTCAAAATGATCTAGAGTTTAAACAGTGTTTCAAAATTTTATTTCAGTTGGCCAATATTGTAAAATTCATTTGCATTTGTCATGCATTATCCTTACTTTCTACCCAGTTTTTGTTTAAGAAATTTTAGGCAAACTGTATTGCTTGAGAAAACAGATAATATTCTTAGAGACAGATGGCGGCAAATTCTTAAAATAATCATATCTGAAGTGAATTTTCCTTCATATATACTGCAAAATTTATTTTTAAATTTGTGTGCGTATTATCGTTTAAATCTTTAAAGTTCTTTCGGTGTCAATATATTATGCTAATAATAATAATTTCTATTTTTTTTAGTAAACTGCTATTTGTGTGAAAAAAACGTAAAACAAAATCTATACTTGTAATGTACCTGAATGTAAAGTTAAAATAACTAAAAAACACACATTGGCATGAATGAAAAATATCAAAATGTATTAATAACTAGTATTAAAAAAACAAAATACTCTAAGTCCCTCCCCAAATTTTTTACATGGCGCTATTTTGAAATTTGGCTTATGTTTTAATTTCAGCATAGCTGTGTTTTCAAGGCAATGATTCTTTGCCTCTTAACCCATCATTTGGCGAGCAGTAAAACCGCTGAACTCTGGTATTGTAACCGGAGTTCAATTCCCCTCGAAAGGGCTGTCTGCATGTGAAATTTCGTGATTTTTCTTATTGCAACGTGAATAAAAGCCACTTTCCTTTAAAATGCCTTCCATGAAAACATCCTCCTTTTAGACAAATAATCCAATGTACTTTTCCATAATCTTAAAAAACTCCAGTTCAATTAATTACCAAAATTTAAAATTCTTTCAAAATATATTACACATATTTAGATGTTTTAAAATTTTATATTATAAACTAAGAATTTAATTTTCTAGTAAGAAATTATTTATTATTCTGATCTATAATAAGCAAGCAAAAAATTTGCAGAAATAATACTGTACATACGAAAATACGGGTAAATTGAGAGATAAAAATAGTTTAGGTGATTCGGCCAAATTTTGAAATAATATGATCGTATAACTTTCAAATATACTAATGAAAGTTCTAAATACAAAACTTTAGAAATAAAATTTTGATAATGAAGTTCCTTGCAGTATTTTTTCTGAATTATTAGCCCAAAGGTGCAATTTACCCAGAAGGGCCATTAATTTCTTTTTGGCATTTTGCGTTAGTTCACTATAAACGGTGTTTCACTTTTGAATTTGTTGCCACCAAATATTAGAGCACTGCATTATATTTAAAGAAGTTAAATAATAAAGAATCTGCATGAATGCATGTATGTTTCTCGCACTATTAAAAAGCAACGGTACCCAGAGACATCAAATTTTGAATAACGTAGTCGTCCACTCGAATATAGGCATCTGGAAACCCGAATTTGGAATTTGTTTCATCATCTGTTTAATTTGTAAAACTTTTAACAGATTTTTTATTAGCAAACACAACGATTTCAAGGTGAATAATAGCAACCGGGAAGGGGAATTTTTATCTTTAGCGCGTGAGACTGTGTATTGGGAATTCTAAAGATATGCTCATTTTAAATTATTTTGTTATATTGCTGTTGAATTGAATTTTATGGTTTAAGTGCGAAGCACATGATATTTAATAAATAAAGGTAACACACAAAACTTTAAAAAAACGCTTCTTTGGGCGTGATATAAAATCTGAAAGCTTTCAGGTTTTTTTTTCTTTTTTTGTGAATTTTGTAAATAAAATTATATACTTAGAATTTTATTTATAGAGTTATATATTCAGAACTAAGAAGTTTCTTGCAATTAATTCCAATTAAAATTTTATTGCTCATTTACTAAATAAAAATTCAGGTAATGTATAACTTTCAGGTGTACTGTTGTATCTTATTACGAGATGATTCGTAGTAAATTGATTCGTATAAATTGCAAATTTGCGTTTCGAATAAGAAAAAAGAAATCTCCCCCCCCCCGTCCTCTAGAAAGAACAGTTTTTTTTTTTTTTTTTTCTTCCTTCCCTCACATTAGAATCAATCGCCCCATTAGAATCTCATTATGATTAGGTTTGGCCTTTAAAAAAAAAGTTATTTTGCATTCTTGCTAACCCGAGCGACTATTGTAATTGAGGTCAAGAAATGTCTCCCAGATACTGTCGAAAGGTAAACGTCCCTAATCTGCTGCTGGCTTAACACTGCAAGGATGAGACAGGCATTTCCCAGATAAGAGGTTATTGGATCTCAAGGCGAATGCAACGACAGCACATGCGCTGTGGTTATCTGCACGTTTTATTTATTTTTTTTAAATAATCTTTTCGTGCTTAGAGTAATACCGACGTCATATAATAATTAAGGTACATAAATTCTTAAACATCTTCTTCCTTCCTCCCCCTCCCTTTTTTTTAAGAATGCGTAACTTTTTATTCCATATTATTACTTATTATGGCATTATATATTTTTTGTTTTTACTTTAGGAATAAAAAGTTACCGCCATTTTTTGAGGGAAGGAGGGAGTGTGAGTGTGCGCAGTAATTAAAAAAAGGGGGATTAAAAGCAAAGGGGGTATGCTAGTTTAAAATCCAATTATTTTTCCTTCGAAAATTGGCTGAATAGCAACCAAATGGATGTGGACTATTGAACACCATTTGGTTTGACCCAGATTCAAATCCCTGCGAACGTTCTGATCACGTTAGCGTTTTTATGGTTTCCATGGCAACGTGAATATGAGCCAGTTTACCTTTGAAAAGCCCTCCACGAAGGCATTCCTCCTCTTAACCAGGCAGCAAATGTGTGCTTTGCCATAATCTAGTATTCCATTCGTCTATTGGTAACTAATATTATAACGGTGAAAAGAATGGGAAATATATAATGCTGTTAATATTGATCCTTTAAATACTGTAAATGTTTAAATAGGTATATGCCTTCTTTGATTGCTTTAAGCGGGTTGGTTGCATTGATAAATGTAACGATGAATGTTAGTTTAGATACATGTCCACTTCAGAATGTTTTAAACGACGAAACTGTTGCAAATATGCCACAGACGGAATCAAATCTACTTAAATAACGTAAAATCTTTTTTGAAACTTAGGATGTTCGATTGAAACTTAGGAAACAACTGGTTCTCAATAAAAATACTCGGAACCGGTTTCACCATTAGGCTAATTTAGGCAAATCGACAAAGGTCATAGAGGTACAGAGGATGACTGTCTTACTCGCAAACAAAAGAGAAATCGTTAATTCTTATAAATTTTTCATTCTAGTAAAATATTATTTAATTTAGAAATAAATAAATATTATTTGAGCATTATAAATAACTATACAAAAGAACCTCTCAAGGTGACTGCTTCCTGTTGACGTCCACCTCTGAAAGCAACCAATATTTCTCAGAATGTTTATATAATGTGGTCACCAACATAGAAGAATAAAAGAGTCTAAAAGCATACATCTTCGTTTTATCGGGAAGTTTCACTGCATATTTGTAAAATGAATCTTCTCTAAGATGACCAACCTTAAATTCAGGACGATTCTGTTCTATGGTAACCTTGTAGAGACATTAGGTTATTTCGAAGCAGGAGATGTGAGAAATGAGCAATGTCGTCGCCGGGACTCGAACCACGGACCTCTCGAATACGCACCGAGCGTGCTGACCACTACACCACTAAGGCATGCGAAGAAGGCGGGAAAAATACCTTATAACCTTCAGTTCTCTTTTAAGTCCTAAGTGATCTTAGAAAGGTGACTTTCGATACCGATATATATATATGTTTATGATCTTAGAAATACCGAACATTATCAGAGATGGTTGTCTCAGAGAGGTGGGAGCCTGAACTTTCTTGTCTAGAAGTGTCAGATATTATTACACCGCCTCGGAAATAATAAATTCCGGTTTTAAACATCCCCGTTGAGGAAACTTTGAAATTTCACTTGCTATTTTGTTGTATGTGAGTATGCTGTAAGTGTAGATAATAAGTTTATTAGCCGAAAAAACTTATTTGTTTTATCAGGTATTATGATTTATTTTATCCTGTTTATTGACATTTATTATAGTTTATTTCGTACAGTGTTAAATGTTGCATATAGCAAGATACCCCGAATTGCACTACAAACTGTTATTTAACATTTCACTCTATTATCATTAACTACTCTTTTTCAAGTAATATATTATTTAAAATATACTTGAGAGGCTTTTTTCTGTTCATACGTTAAGGGATTTAATTTAAAAATTAACAAAGAAGGTATTTTAAATTTTTTATATATGATCACACAGCTTAACATAAAACGAAAATGATTAACTAATAAGTTTAATTATATGCAAAAAATCATTAACTTAACTCAACAGCCATAATGAAAGCAATAAAATTAATTGAGTACTAAGTTGACGGCCTGTCTTTGAAAAGAGGCAGTACTGAGATATATTTGATTGCATTTTTCATGATATGAAAGAAAGGTTAGAATAGGAGAAAGCGAAACAGAACGAAAACATTGTCTAGAAAACATTGAGAAATAAGTTTTGTTTAATTTCTTTCTTGACAAGATGTTATGATTGAAATGACCCATATTATCTTTAAAAAAAAAGTGATTTGTGGAAACTTAAAGGGTATTTCTTGAAAGTTAATTAAAACTTCATATGCCTGTCTAAAAGCTTAAAACTTCATTTTTTTAAAATTATTTATTTAAAGCGTCAGAATGGCTGAAAGTGAAGACATTAACGTTTCATTTAATGTTTTTTGAAAACTAATTTATTTATTGGTTCTAGCGGTGATTACGAAAATTAAGTTTTTCCTCTTCCTACAGGCGTGGGTGTGGTGTTTTAGATCTCTTTTAACCGGTACACACCGTGTTCACAAAAGTCCTTACATGGCCCTTATTTTCGAAAACGTTGATTATAGACATATACTTCCAGTACAAAAACATTTTAAATGGGGCAAAGATTCCTGTTTTCGCATTTTTAAATTTAAAGACAGATTTCGTAATTAATTTTTACAAAATTCATAACTTTTTATGCATTTACCTAGTACCTCCACTTATGTCTAGGAAAATGTTGTACTCATTATAAAAAATAAAGCACAAAAAGGTTGACTCCCGCACGACAAAAATTGACCGAGTTATTTCATTTCAAAATCTGCGATTTTGACATAGGCAATTTGCATTCAGGGATCGGTTCGTAAAAACATTTCAGAAAACCCCCCTTGAATGTCATTCAGTAATGCTCCTTTTTTTTTTTTTTTTTTTTTTTTTTTTTTTTTTGTAATTTATTTGTGTCTTTACCACATGAGCGTCCGTTTATGCCGAAAGAATCTTCACGGAACTTATTTCTAAGTTTTCGATGTCTATAATTACGTTATTAATATTCTGTCGGAAATTCTATTATTTGTTGTTACTTATGCTAACTGGTTAGCCATTAGGCTAGACTAAATCCACGAGTCCAAGAACCGTCAATAAATCCAAAACGAAAGTAAGTCTTTTCAATAGGTCCTCTTTTACGAGTCCCAAACAGATGAGAAGATGTTCAGGAGTAAAATGATCAGTATTACATTTCCGACAGAGGGGGTAGATCTTATTTCTCGGGTCAAATTTAAGGTATTTCAAGTGTCCACTGAAGAGCCTCAACAAAGTTGTGTCCACTGAAGAGCCTCAACAAAGTTGTCTCTTCAGTGGCAAAAGCAATAGTACCTTCCGGCTGCCTAAGTACCACTCATGTGTCGCAGGATAGTGCCAGGAAGAGGCAACAGCAGATTGAACTGTAGAAAAGATTTTCAAAAAGGTCAGAGTGCCAGTGGTCAGAATCATTGAAGTACTTTCCTTAGAGTTTGGCATCAGCCATTTCATTACCACTGAAGTCAATATGTGAAGGCATCCTTTGCAGATGTACATCATGATGGGAAGAGAGTTTTTGCAGCAAAGCCAAAACAGAGAGTGAAGTATTATCACCTATACGAGGCCAATTTTTTAGATGTTGGATAGAACGTAACTGTTAGTCAAAATCCAGGTATTTGTATAGGCAGTATGCAGCCTTAAGGCCCTCCTCAATTGCTCAAGGGGTGCGTTCGAGGCTTAGGAAGAAGGCCCAGTCCAAATTTTATTATTTTAGTATCATAATTTAGTAATTGTACAGTAAAATTCCTTAAATTACAAATATTTTTCATTTTTACATGATGCATGTAATTTAATGTATTGGCTGTTTGCCAATATGCCGCTGTTTTCTTGAATACGAATTCTACAGTATTCTGTGGATAAAATTTCTATTTTGAAAAAAAATTATATTTATCAATACTTTCATAATAATCTACATAGAAATGCTTGTCAGTTAATCTCTTAGCATCAGAAAACCTTTATCTAAATTGATATTTTATTTTTAGTTGCGAACACACAAACCTTTCGCTCATTAGTTTGTGTATGGTCCCTTAAATATGATACGTGACATGAATACCAAATATCTCAGTCAGCTTTTGTTGCACGAGGCTCAGACTTTTTGTGTTTAATTTTTTATAAGGAATGCAAAATTTTTCTAAATTTAAGTATAGGGTCCGGAAGAGCATATAAAGAATTATATTTCGCATTTTATAATTTTCTTTAAATTTAAAAATACAAAAACATGAATCTTTCGTCATTTAAAACATTTTTATAATTGAAAGTATATGTTTATGACCAATGGTTGCGAAAATAAACGCTGGGTAAGGACTCTTGTGGGCACGATGAAAATGATATTTGTTGCTTTACGAAAGAAATTCAGTTAAAATTCATATTTTCTCAGTGTTTTAGAATTAGTTAATTTGTAGACACAGTAGGTTATTTCGAAGCAGGACTAGATGAAAAATGAGCAATGCCCTAACCCGGACTCAAACCACGGACCTCTCGAATATGCGCCGAGTGTGCTGACCATTACACCACGAAGGCATGCTAAGAAGGCGGGGGAGATACCTTACATACTCCCCCTTTTATAGAACGACTGGAGATTAAGGGACCCAGTCGCCAAATCCTGGTGGTGGAGAATCATCATCCTCCACCCTTTTAGTTCGGGCGCCACTGTAGACATTAGGTTATCTTGAAGCAGGACTAGATGAAAAATGAGCAATACTCTCGCCGGGACACGAACCACGGACATCTCGAACACGCGCCGAGTGTGCTGACCATTACGCCACGAAGGCATGCTAAGAAGGCGGGAGAAATATCTTATAAATTAAATGAAAGAAATTATTTGAGCATTTTCGAGAATCTGCAATATAACTCTTTCCTGACATAATGAACCCTCTCCCGACGATCACCTTTAAAAGTGATTAGTATTTCTGATAATTTAAATAAACGTCATTTCACAGCACATCTCTAAGACGATTGGTTACCTCTACGGGAGACCAAGATCATGTAGAACCGTGGATGAGGATCTTGGAGAGTGTCCAGTGTAATACTGAGGCTATAGTCTTTTGTTGTTGTTGTTGTTGTTGTTGTTAGAAAGGATGTGTGCGAGCATTTGCGGAGAGATTCTAGAATTTTTTGTATGTAATATTTATTTGTTTTAGTATTGCCTACGACCAGTTTCTAGCCGGAAAAAAATTTTTTTGACAGTTTTAATTGCTAAATGTGAATCTCTTCTATTATATGGCAGCATGTGCCAAATAATTTGCTCTTGAAAGATATATGGGTCAATCTAATACTCCTTGCGAGGAATCATACTTTGCCATCAGTTCATTTTGGTGCTCCATTTGTGGGCCCATCATTAACTGAGTGTTAAGTCACTGAACACTGGTAGTTCGATTCCAGGCGAACGGGCTGGTGTTTTCATGGTTTTCCTCAAGTTTAACGTGAACTCGAGGCAGGTTCCCTTAGGAAGTCCTTCACGAAGGCATCCTTTATCTTAGCTTCGTGTATTTGTCCAGAATCAAATAAACCAAACTAGTCATTTTGATTGCTGTAAAATTTTTTATAACGTAAGAAATATGCCTCTTATATCAGTATTTTAGTAAACAAAGAACGAAATTGAACAAGACATTTTAAAATGAATCCTTACTTTGAAACTTACTCTGTATTCTATGGGCAAGCAAGAAACAAATTTTTAGAACACACTTTTTAAAAATATAGCTGTATTTGTTAAGAAGATAGCAAATAGAATTCGTGCATGGAGCACATAATTAAAATTCATGAAATCTGAGGCTCATTTTTGCAATATGATTTGACAAAAAAAAATTTGAGTTATTTTTTTTTTTTTAACATTTTTTTCGCAACCTTTTTAAATCAAAATACGTGCAGAGGATTATTTTCAAAAGATTACGCGGATAAACACTAAACACAGAACACCAAATTCTGTCAAAAAATTATTGGCTCCCCACGAACTGACATTAGAGATCCTCAATCACTAAAATTACAATAGTAACGTTCTTTTTTTAATGACCCTTCCTTTAGACATCAATAAAACTTATCTTTCCAAAGCTTTGAATTAAATTGTTTTAAATTTTTCAATTAGGTTAGGATTCGAGAGATCTGAATGACGGAAAAGGCTCTAAACGTTCCTGGGATCCGATGATTCAGATCGCTCATCCATTAAGGAAAAAAAAAAGTGTTTTCTTATTTCTGGAAGATTTTCACCTTAGCTTGGTTGGCTTGACAACTAAGATGGATAAGATAGATATGAAGGAATTGATGTCATTCATTACTCCCGCCCCATGTGCATGTCCTTCCTATCCCTCAAGTTGCAGAGAAAACATTAAGAGACCCTCCCTCCATCAATAAATTGCAGCATGGAATCCTTCATCTGCTAGGAAAGCGATGAATCTTCCTCTTTTCGAGTTTCGTTTTTATAATTACCTTTGGCTTTTTTCATTATGCCTTGTATAGGCGTTGTTTCGACCTTGAAGAAGTGAAGAGATTACCAGAAAGTTAATTAGGGTGAAGGATGGTGTACTTGTTGAGGTGGGATTAATTGGTCTGAAATCACACATCATAAAGAACTCTGTAAAAGAATTTTCGGAGTAGTATGAAGAGATTGTTTTCGAAGTATCGGGTGTTTAGTATCTTAAAAAAAAAAATAGCGTTTTAAGTACCTTGTTTTATGTTTTAAAATATTGCCTTTTATGTTCTTATGATGTAAATGAAAGTATTTTCTAACTAACTGATTAAATTTCAGGTTTTCTTATTCATTTTTGCGCAAAAATTAAGCAAAGAGTTTGGGCTAGATCTGTTGCATTTTTGAAGATAGCTGTGTAAAGTTTTGGCTTCGAATGAAACTCGATCCAGGACATCTTTGCTGCACCATCTGATTCAACTCCAGAATGGCTGCTTTTCCACTTCTCTAACGTCTCATAATTTGTATTTGATCGTTAAGATATAAACGTTTACCTTTGAACTTTGATTTGATTAAAACTGGCTGCTGCCCAGACTTCTTGGTTTGATCGTGGTCTTTCTGTTTTGGAGGAGTGTGTAAAGAGCATTCGGTCACAGTGCAGCGTGACCTGCCTAACTCCAGAAGGTTCTTTTCAGTCGGGGTCAACTATAATGTGAGATTTTCGAATAAGACTCGAACCTAAAATCTCGTCTGGACCGAAGAAATGCACCTCGCATAGCTGCTGAGATTTGTGAATTTTCAACTGAATGTAGTATTTCTTATAAAGGGTAGGGAGAGAACTGCATTACTTCTGTCGGTAGACATTCTCAGGCTACATTCATAATTGATCAATATGTGTTTCGAGGGACGAATGAGAAAATGAATTTTACTTTTTTTCCATTCATAGGTAGCAGAAAAGAAAAAAGACTTTTTTTTTAAATCTGAAAGCCTTCAGATTGTATATTACAGCCAAAGGGGCTTTTTTTTAACGTTTTGTGTGTTACCGTTGTTTATTAAATATCATGGTCTTCGCACTTAAACCACATAAAATTCAATTCAATAGCAATATCACGAAATATTTGAAAACAGCATAGCTTTAGAATTTTCGATAGATAATTTCGCGCGCTGGAGATTTTTTTTCCCCCCTGAGTGCCCGCGTTCGGGTGGAGGATTACGTTATTCAAAATTCGATGGCTCTAGGTACGGCCGTTTTTTCACAATGCGAGAAACATACCTACATTCATGCATATTCTCAAGTTTATTCAAGTATTATTTCTCAAATATATTCAAATTTTTTTTAAATAATACAGGGCGATAATATTTGTTAGCAGCGATTTCAAAATAAGAGAGTGCAAATTCTACATTGATTCAACACAAAGTCCCATTTCAGGTCTAATAGTTCTTCTGAATTAACGCTTCTTTTGGCTAATTAGACGAATTGATAAGAACATTTCGTTTTCACAAGATACCTTATAGAGACATTAGATATTTTTTGAACGCAGGAGAGATGAAAAATAAATGATGCCCTCGCCGGGATTCGAATCGCGGACGTCTGGAATACGCGCCGGGTGTGCTGACCACTACACCACGAAGGCATGCTGAGAAGGCGGGAGAAATACCTTATAACATAATGATATATGCGTGACATTTTGATGTTTTTGCAATGGCTACTACCTCAATAGAAAAAGTTTTTGAGAACGTAATATTTTCATTTTGCTCGTAAAATGAATTTTGTTGATTTTTACAATTAAACTTGCGTGTGTCAGCTAATGTGTGTAGCAGTATTGAAAAGTATATTACGGTAGAGCCATGAAGTCATTTGATTGTATATGATGGTCCAAAATTCCATTCAAATTATTGAAATTTTTAAATTTAGAAAAAAAAACTTTAATAATTTTCATCTTTGTTTGTGACCAGCAAGTGTTTCTGTAATCTAGAATCTTTTAACTGATTTATTTCTACAAAAAGTTGATTTCTATATGGTTGAATGGGTGGATGAAGGAAGTGAAGTGCCCGATCTGAGAGAAGAATGAATGAACAGTTTAACACATTAATCCGTCAGATATTTTAAAATGTATTTTATTAAGTAAATTAATTTCTCACTTAAAAAATTATGACTTCAAAATTGCAATAGGTGAAGGCTAATTTAATAATTGGTAGCATATAATCCTTACATGGGGATTCATTTTAATGAAAAAGAGACTTAATGCATTTCAGAGTCATCGTTCTTCAAGGACAAAAATTGTTATGAATAATTCTTTTTACGTAATATCATCCTCCGAAACGCTCAAGCCACATCTTTACAATTTTTATTAAAGATAAATATTAACAAATTTCCTTACGCTATTATTGCTGTGATGAGCCTAACTGCCTCACAAGTTTAATAATTTACATCCTCAGTAAGCACTTACTTATCCATTGCCTTTGGATTATAGTACCTTGATGAAGGATCACTACTAATGTTCTACTGTTAACACAGTTATGTTACGTTTTAAAAAAAAAACGTATATAGTATTAAAGTGTAAAATACTTGACTTAGGTCTAACTTTATTTATCCTGCACATGCATGTGTAGAAAATTACCTTCAGAATTACTTATATTTATTAAGTCCCTTGATTTGTTGTCGTATGACTTCTAAAAAGGCAGCCTTCAGTTGTCCATGGCCGAATAATTTTGCTTGCGTGATGCTCAGTTCTTCACGTTTGAAATTTTGTCCTTGAAACTTGTTTGTATGGCAAATTCAAGTAGTTTGTAAAGTGTAAGACTTCGGTGAAGGTAAAGCACTCAGGACGACTAGCATTCGGAATTATCTGAAATTTAAAACTGTTTTTCTCTTACCTGTGAAGCTTCAACCATCCGCGACCAGCTTCGCATTTTGTAAATAATTTTCTTGTTTCCTATCCCGCGTGTTTCATATATTATATTCAATATTATTCAATTCCTCGAAGCTTTTAGATTTTGTTCTGCCGTGTTTTTAATCTTCTCAAGCGTCTGCCCGTAAACTTTTCTGGACATGAAAGCGTGTTTGTTAATGGTATTAACGAGTTTTCCGTTTTAAAAGTGCAGTGTCCTGTAGCGTGAAAGAAGTTCCGGCGAGCGCAGTATAGCAATATATTTCGCGGGAGAAAAATTTTGCAGCGATTATCATCGTTCTTTTCTCTTCAGTCTCTTTAGATTTGAAATATATTGAAAGCTAAGTTTATTCTCTGTAGCGGTAAGAACAGTTAGGCAGTTATCTTCACTAAAAATAATACATGTAAATGCAATATAAAATTTTTAATTATTATAGTAAAGTATGGAAAAGTGTATTTGTATTATTTATTAATAACGAGCAACTGCAAAATTAAAACTTGCGTTTATTGAAAAGGACTGTTCGCACATTTTTTAGACGATTTTGGTAAGCGGTAATAAAAAATCTTTTGCTGCAAAAGAAGTAATTGCAATTGTACTATGTTTTTAAAAGTCAAAATTATCGTCTGTGGCTTGAAAGTTTTGTTTTTATTCAAAATGGCGAATTTAACAAAGCAGTGGTTCGAAGGCTACATTTACGCTCTTTCCGAAGAGAATCCGCTATCCAAAAACGATGTGAGAGTCATGGTTTTGTGATATCTAAAGCGTCGATAGGTAATATCATCAACAAGAAAGGAAAAAAACGTCAAATTGGAGCCTCAAGTGGGACAAAAATTCCAAACAAGTATCCAAGGAAAAAACGGACATCTTCGACTATTGCAAAGGTACGTTGTTTAATGTTAAAAGAAAATCCCCCTAGTCAAAGGACAGTTGCAAAATCATTAAAATGCTCGGTGTCCACTGTAAACAAAATGATAAACGTTGATTTAAATCTTAAGAAAGCGAAAAAACGCAATGTGCATCGTCTTCTTCCAAAGCATATCGCTCAACGCAGGACACGCTGCAGAATTCTATATGAGAAACACTTATCCAAAGAAAAATGGAAAACAATTGTCACAATAGATGAAGCATGGGTGTATTTAAATGATTGTAACAAAAAAAGAGCCATTTATTATCATAAAAGGGGAGAAAAAAATTTAAGTACATGGTTCAAAGAATCGAAAGAAAGTTTTTCTAAGGGATTCATGATTGTTGCTGGTTTTTCTTATAATGGCAAGTTAAAAATAAAGAGAGTGCAAAAAATGTCAAGATTAACTCCAAATACTATCAGGAACATATTTTATCGCCAATTTTTCTGAATGAAATACCATCGCTTTACCCACAGTCCCAGCCATCTGTGAGACTCCATCAGGACAAAGCTAGCAGTCACACATCAAAATCCACTGTAAATTTCCTAAAAGAAATGGAACAAAAAAAACTGGTATCAAGGCCATACCCTTCACTGATATCCCTACTAAATCTCCCGATGTGTCACCTATGGATTTTTGTGCTTTCGGACTTTTAAAAACTGCATTATCCAAACGTTGTCCCAAAACCCTAACAGGACTCTGGAAAGCTGTTCGGGAGGAATGGGATAAAATACCTCTTCTGACACTTCAAAAGGCATTATTATCCTGGAAACTGCGGTGTCGAAAGATAGTTCAGAATAAGGGATGTCAAATAGAACATTTAAAACACAAGAATTTTATGTAATTTAGTTTTGTGAATACAATATAGATCGTCTAAAAAATGTGCGAACAACCTCTGTAATTTTCAAAAATACTTCTACATTTATTAAGAAAATATAAATGAAATATTTAGAAATTGTTTGAATCTTGAAACTGTTTTGTCAATTTAATTTGAAAAAAAATTGAATAAATTTCAAGTTAGATTTCGAGTTCAATTTTTTTTAAAGAGTTTTCAAGATTCTTCTTAAATTAAAGCAAGTGTAAACAGATTATGTTACGAGAGTTAACATAGATAAGCACTAAACATGCGATTTTAAATTCTCTGATAAAATTCAGAAAAATCTAAAACTGTTTATTTATTTAATTTATTTTTGAAAAGTCATAAACAACACTTGCAGTGCAGCACTCAGTGTCACACGATGTTGATACTGTCGATCCGGTACAACGAAATGGCAAAAAGCACGTTCTTTTTCTTAATGTGGCCCACCAGCGGCCGAACGGTAAAGACGCTGAACATTGGTAGTTCGGTCCGAGGTTCGAATCCCGCGAACGGGCTGGCTGCATGGGCGTTTTCGTGGTTTTCCCCATGTGTAACGTGTATACGAGCCAGTTTCCCTTAGGAAGTCCTCCACGAAGGCATCCCTCCCTTTAGACAGATAGCTCTCGTGTGCTTTGCCATAGTTGAATAACCTAACCTTTCTTAATGTGTGCTACTGTTGGATTGCAATTAAATTCCTCTTTTCAGAATTTTGAGTTAAAGCGTTTAATGCTCTTTTAGCTTTCGTTTTCAAGATTCTATGATCTGAAGATTCGAATGTCCAGTACTTTGCCCAGTCAACAGCAGTTGTCTTTTATTGGGAGTAGATTTTAATTTCTTGCGATTCAAAAATTCTCTAACTAATAATTAATTTTTTTTCTTGAAATTCCCTATCTAAAATTTTTAATATTAAAAAAATGAATTGGAAAAAGACCCGTTTTAATAAGAAAAAAAATGACGAATGAAAAAGTTTTGCAAAATGAAAATATTAGGTTGTTTTATATTTGTTCCATATCTTGTCTTTTAATTATATTAAAAACTAATAGTAGTACAGTGAACCCTTTCTAAGCAGCCCACTAGCGGCTCCAAATTATTTTGGTTACCTGGGAAGGCAATCTTTTTACAAAGGTAATGTTCAGTACTGATATTTGCTTACGTTCTGACAAGTATTGATCATTTTCATAGATGACCGCGACGAGAAGATTCACTGTATTTGTTTTCCGGTTTAGCTAAAACAGCTTTTTAATTTGCAAAAATAGGCAATTACAGTGAATTTTCTTATCACGGCCACCAGCGTTAAAGCGCCCACTTCTGAAAATGGCCATTATTTTTGAGAACATAAACATCTAAGATCAGAATCATTTGGAACCGAGGGTGCTCGTTTTAGAAAGGATTCATTTTTATTTGTTACACGAGCTCGATGTTTGGGACGTAAATTCAGCGTTTCACTGATTTTCTAAAAAATTTTCTCGAGAATCGAGATCTTGTAAATCTCGAGATTTTCTCGATGGAATGTTGGATTATACAGGGCGAATCTATCAAAAGGGCAAAACTTTAGGAGGTGATAGAAGACAACTATACGAGCAATATTTGTCATAGAATGTATGGTAGGATTTCAAACGCCGATCCGCTAGGTGGGATTGCAAATAAACGGTATAAAAAAGGTCAGTCGTCTCATCCAACGGCATTTTCTACCGTGGGTTGCCGAGAGGATCGCTGGTTATACTAACTACAAAATTTCCAGGGATTGGTCAAGGTGGCCCTTTAGCTTACCCACCAAGACCACCTGATCTCTCGTGTTTGGACTTTTCCTGTGGGGCCATATGAAAAGCCTAATCTACGAGTACCCATTATCAGTCTAGTCGTCAGAATCGCTGTTGTTGCTGGCGATATTCGGGAAATGCTGGTGTCTTCGCAAATATGCGCCAATACCTATCCCGCAGGTATGAAGCCTGCATTACAGCTGGCGGAAGGTTTTTGAGCAATTTCTATGAGCACGTTCTTTTAAGAAAATGTTTTCCGAAGTATCTCCTATCATTCTTGTGTTAATTCTTTAAATATGACAGTGGAAAACTACCTTATAACTTGCTTTCCGACCATAAATTCTATGACGAAT
This sequence comes from Stegodyphus mimosarum, assembly GCA_000611955.2. NCBI lineage: Eukaryota > Metazoa > Arthropoda > Arachnida > Araneae > Eresidae > Stegodyphus > Stegodyphus mimosarum. The sequence goes on along the minus strand of KK117843.1, from coordinate 393,843 downwards.
GTTGCTCGTATAGCTGCCTTGTGTCACCCCCAAAGGTTTTCCCTCTTATTCAGATTCACCCTGTATTCACCAGTAAAAGGATTTGAAATATTTTTTAGATTGAATATATTCATTTAGCTTTGGAATACTTCCAGCGATTATGTATTTGCACCGTCAAGAGGACAGCACATTTCAAAACGGATCATTCATTTCAACGTTTACGCTCGAACAATGTACTTCGGAATGAATACTTGCAATTGTTGTAGTGATTCGTTGCTTCAGATGCGCAAAATTTCAATCCTCTCAGTGTAATTATGTTTTCATTCAGCCTCAAAATTTTGCCCTCAAAAGAAATCTCGTGTGATAATATCCGAATTTCTTGGATGCCAATGAATTTGCTCGATCTACTATCCTGGAAAATATGACATACTATCCAGTCATTGAGAAATGTGTCAATCCTGCATCCTGGTGAATGGACGATCAATTTTTTTCATATTTGGGACTGGGAGAAAAGGCTCCAGCATATGTACACATACTAACATTAATAACAGTATAAAACCTTTTACTGTTTAGAAATCTTTGCATTTCTATATATGATTCCCATACATTCATAAATTACGAGTTTGCCATACCGTTGATAAATAACAAAATACTTGCCATTGAATAAAATTGTAAGATACCAGGGAGTATAGTTTGGAGAATGTGATTCCCCCAAGACATTTAATTCGCGAAACAGCTGCTGGATTTATTGGCCGGTTCTTAGAATCCTGCATAAATAGATTATTTTGGAGCATTGTTAAAATTCTGCATAACCGAAATCCCCAGAAATTCCTTGCGTGGCTTCCTTGCGTCTCGAATTGCATGCGACAGTTGTTTCTCACCAGTGTATGAGGGAATCACCAGAACCTTCATCCTTCTGCGAGTTGTCTTTTTCCTAATAATGGCTGCATCGCAATGCAGTAAGTAGTAGCTAAAGCGGCAACTTCAAAGTCAGGAAACAAAATTCTTTCCGCTCTTTTATTTTCTGTCGCACAAATCGTGACTATTTACCTCTTTCAGTTTTCTCAAGTGATAAAATGAAACGTGGTAAATTTTAGGAGAAACGTTCTGAGGTTTGTTCATTTATTCGTTTGTATTAAGGCTTCCTGATTTGCAACACGAAGTCCAAACCAAGAAAATCTCGCATAGCATAGAGTACTAAAATTTGTTATTTTGGGGAGAAAATTTTATTTTAGAATTTCATGATTATCTGTTACTTTGAAACTTTAACCAATAAAATATTAGATGGAAGTTTGGTTTTTAGAATTATAGTATTATGAAACATATATTTAGTACATCATATCTAAATCTGTTTTCACACACTTTTTATTTATCATTTGCCTGATTACTTTCTCAACATTTAATAATATTTTACTTCGATTAATTCAAGTGCTGTCCGAGTCCCTGATTTCTTGTTAACAGTTTAATAATATATCTACGCTGAGATTCCATACCATTAATTTAGGAATTTTAATAAATGAAATTTATGTACAGCGAAGTGAATGGAACAGATCGAAGATGTTTCACTCATTAATTATATAAATAATATAGGAAACCCGATATTGTCAAATATGTTAAAATACGATAATGAAATAGGCTGGTTATATAATTGGCATACCGGAGTTGGCATCGAATTATACCCCCCCCCAGTTGGCTGGCAGTTAGCCGACTTAGGCTTACCCACTACCGAGGCCGGAAGTGGTGCCCACTTTATTGTAATACAGGTGGACCACCGTTACCTCCTATGAAGAGGCGGATAGTTACACCCATTCCTTCTCAGGGATTCGAACCCGGGCCCTTCCTATCCACTGTATCGTCTGGACGCGGCGGTATGCCCGAAGTAACAGGAGACAAAAGTATTTTGGGCCAAGTAATATAAGAATCGCATACAGAAGGAGGGAAACTGCAGTGAAATGACCAAGACGAATGATCAATATTGATGATCAAAATGAAAGATCAATATTGTAGATGGTAAGAATTTGAGAATATTGCTGGAAGTAGGCGAAAGTAGAATGGGTAGCATTAGTAAGATGGAATATAAGCCAATGCCTGACTGGGGTTTTATCCGATGAAAAGAAAGAATTAATGGTCTAAATTTATGTTTGGTTTGCGCTCAAATTCGCCGAAATAAGCTCTCTATGTAAACACGTGTGTTCTACATACCTCTAAGGATTAAACTGAAATTAAAAGATAAAACAAAGAGAAGAAAAATACGTATATTTATCAGCCGAATCATCGTCTGGCACTTTTTAATAATCGTGTTCTTGCTGTAGAACCAGATATTTAGTTCATCAGATAACTTCCTTCAATAAAAAATTCTGTGAATGAAAAAAGTATTTGAGGAATTGAATGAAAAAAGTATGTACTGAAGTTTGCACAGCTTGAAAAACTATGCATAAACACTTCCGAAGTGGAATGTATATCTAAACTATCATCACAGCTTTTATCAGATGTGTTTATATATCAAAATGAGAAAAATGGTTTTAGGCCTGCTTTCAAATTATTTTAACAGAAAATTTGAGAAAGGATTTAAAACATCTTAAATGCTAAATATTTTTTTAATTTCATTTAGAGCAGGTACGAAAA
>KK117843.1:372168-391223 GCA_000611955.2 Stegodyphus mimosarum | reverse complement strand
CAAAAAAAAAAAAAAAAAAAAAATGGGGGGGGGGGAGAAAATTTGAAAGGTTTCAGATTTTAAATTACGTCCAAAGGGACTTTTTTTAACATTTCGCGTGTTATATTTATTTATTAAATAATATGTGTGTTATATTTATTTATTAAATAACATAATATTTCTTCGTACTTAAACCATAAAATTTAGTTTAAGAACAATATCGCAAAATAATTTTAAAATGAGCATATCTTTAGAATTTCCGATACACAGTCTCATGCGCTGGAGATAAAATTGCTTTTCCTGTACAACGCTGCCATTGCTCTCTTTGAAATCCTTGAGTTTGTTAATCAAAAATTCGTTAAAGTTTTACAAAATGTAAAATCGATAATAAAACAAATTTCAAATTTGGGTTTCTAGATGCCCATATTCGCAGTAGTATTACGTCATTCAAAATTCGATGGCTCTAGATACCGTTGTTTTATCACAATACGAGAAACATATATAAGTTTATGCAGATTCTTCATTGTTTAAATTCTTCAAATATAATACAGGGCGATAATGTTTGGTGGCAAGAATTTGAAAAGTGAAACGGACATTCAGAGTGATTCGACACAAAATCGCAAAACGTAAACAATAGGGACAAGCCCCTTTGGACTAACAAAATTTCTTAAAATATGGAAAGCAAAATATGCACTAGAAATTATTCAAGAAGCTCTAAATCTTAAGAATTTACTTAAGACTTTTTCTCACTGAGTGAGTTTAGCCATTCAAAGAAGCAAAATTTTGTAACTTTGAATTGAAATATAATCGAACAAATCTGAATTTGAGAGTAAGCTTGTAACCGGAAATTGTCTTCTGTCTTACAGGAAGAGGATTTTGAAAGATACCCTTTGAATGTAATGCACTTGAGATGCTTGCCATCAGTGTCTCTGCTTCATTGCTCGTAAAAATTGTAAAATTGCTCACAAACAGCTCAGCATTTTCCTCTAATATCGAATACTTTCTTTTTTTTTCTACTGGGCAAATAGTGATTTTTGTATTTTTCTGCTACTTTTTTCATTCGCTCATACTTAATCAGTCATTCAACTCTGACATCTGACTGTTGCTTTGAAAATTCCTTGCTTTTTATATTGCATTATCATTCCTCTGAATCCCGCTATCTCATATTTCACAATCGATTTAAATTCTTGATTATCCATTGCATTTTTAAGGAGGAAGAGTTGTTATCCAATCTATTTATTTTTCCTTCTTGATTTTTCATGCAGTTAGCTACTCGTTCACGAAGGCCTGGAAGATAATAGTCAATTTCGCTTGATGTTCTGCTATCATATTACCGATATTATACCAGTGAATAAGTGGAACATGTAATATGATAGAACACTTCTATTCTGAAGTAATTAGTGTGAAGCCATCTCATTAACGCATAGTATAATTGTTTTGGGCAGAAAGTTAGAAATCAGTACCTGGAGCATTGCTAACCAGTCTCCTGCATTGCGTTATATTTGCATTTCCGTACTATGATATACATGTATTGCATTTTATCTACATGTATTTCATTTGAAATAGTCAGTGATATCTTTTTTAAGCACCTCGAAAGAAATATTTTCGAAGTGGTTATTTCAGTTTGCAAAGAGAGAAGAAGGTGTTGTCTCTTTAGGGAAATATTTGTTCCAAGCTTCGTTAGCTTCTGTTCCAAGCACAGTTACGTCTTGAATAATTAAGTCTTTTCTTAGTTAAATAGATGCACATGTTTCCGCATGGCATTAATTTACGGCGATATCATTATCATAGCAGCTTTTTTTTCTTAAGCTGTTTGGTTTTGTTATTTTGAGAGGCTTATTTAAAAAACATTTCATACAATACATTTTTAACTTTTGAGAATTTTTTTTAATCAACGCAACGGAATTTGCAGAATCTCTTTTCAGGAACATTGAAAAAGACAAAAAAGCAATAGCCAAACCATAAAATGCTGAAAATTGGTAGTTCGCCGTGGATTCAAATCCAAGAGAATGAACTCGCTGCATTGAATTTGTCGCTCATCCCATAAAATGGATATGAGCGAGTTACTTTTCAAAAATTTTCCACTAAGGCTTCCCTTCCATCAACTGGATAGCTCTCAAGTTCTTTGCCATAGTACAAATAACAAGTAGTTCGATCGCTGAACCGGTTAAGACCTGTTGTTCGTCACATTCAAGCCGTGTCGAACAGGCTAGCTGCGTGGTTGATTTTCATGTTTTTTTTTTATGTGTAACATGAAAATGATTCTGTTTACCTTTGAGAGGGCTCCACGAAGGCATCCCTCCCCTTATAGCAGATAGACCTCGCTTTCTTTGCTTTACCCAATAACCTAACCATCTAACAGCTTTGGTGGAAGTGTTTGTTTTATGTTTTGCCAAAGGAATTTTTTGCTTGCATGCTAAAGACGTATTCATGTGGTGAATGGCCTTTGCAAATGTACGTTACGAGCGATATTTTATTTTAATCTTTTAAAACTGTGTAATCCGTTTAGAAAAGTCGGAGCAGAACTCGAAATGTAGCTCAGTCATGGATTGTGGTGTTTACATTTTTTCACGATGCCAAGTCTGTGAATCAAAGTCTGCAAGACGATGCTATATATGGTATATATTATTTCTGCTAAGATAATGCTTATTCTGGTTTTAAACTGGCTTATCTCTTGTTTTTAGTTTCTTATGATTTTTTATTAGGCTGTTCCTTATTTCTCAAACAGCTATATTTAAAAAAAAAAAAATGACATTTTCTTAGTATGTTCAGGCTATTTTTTATTTGCAACATATTTAGAAGATAATTTTACAATTGCTTTACTGGACTAACTTTGTTATCTTGCATATGAGGCTACATTAATTATCATCATTTGATAAAAATGGGACATCCTTGTTAAAGCGGTCCTTGCTTTGTAGTCACCTAAACTGGAAAATAAATCGCCGTCCGTGTAACGGGCAAATTTTAAATATTGCCGATCTACCCTATGGCCTTTTCAGCAAGCTAGTACTGATGAAATTTCAGGAAACATTTGTTCTAATCAGAGACACCTTTCTAAATCTCTTTAATTATGTTGTCGATCATTTGCGGAAGAAGGATTTCAAGACATGCCATGAAATTGTAAACCTGGGGTTCTGTAATTTGTTCTCTTTCATGCTGGGAAACACAATGTTTTCAGAATTCTCAGGTATTTTCCATCGGCGCGGAAAAGTGATTTTTATTTTTACCGAAACTTTCTTTTTCTATTTAGTTTCCTGATTAAAATTCTCTGAATACTAAAAAATCTTTTAGTCTCAGCCTCCTGGAGGAAAACCTTGTAAGCAATTATGCAGCATACCAAAATGAATTTTTGGACAAATGTTGAACTAAAATATTCGTGAATTAACTTTATCAAACACTGAACATTAACTGAAGTATTCAAAATTAATGATAATGAACGCTCAGTAAAACTGTAACTTGAAAACTTGCTTCATCTTTATTGCTATGCTTTTGACATCTTTTTTTTTTTTTTTTTAAGGACTACACGAAACGTCTTATTTGATGTACTGCTAGTTATGCACTATGTTTACAAAAATCCTTACCTGACCTTTATTTTCGCAACCGTTGACAGGGAATTATGCAAAAGTGTTTTAAATGATGCAAAAATTCACGTTTCCGTATTTTTAAATTTAAAAAAAAAGGTGTATAAAATACGAAATCATAATTTTTTGCACATTTCTCCGGTACTATTAAGGAAAAAAATTCGTACATCCCCCCCCCGGTTTTCTAAAACCCACCACCCCCCCCCCCCCGATTTTAAGAAAAGTTTGACTCCCATAGAACAAAAATTGACTGAGATATTTGATACTAGCAATCGTGAATCGGGGCCGTACACAAATTGAAGAACGAAATATTTGCATATGTTCGTAACTAAATATAAAATATGGTTTAGGAAAAGTTTTCTGAGATTAAGATATAACGTGACGAGCATTTCTATGTAGGTTATCGGGAAAAATATTGATCAATATATATATTTTTTTCAGTCTTATTCACATGGTCTTATAAAATTAGTGTTCTACAACATGTTGGCAGTTTTCGGCATTTGGCACATAGCCAACTCATTTACTTGCACTAATTAAAAATAAAAAATATTTGTACTTTAATGACTTTTTTTACCATCACTACATTATGGTTCTATAGTAACAAAATTTCATGTGACTATTAATAACGCATTTTTAGAATTTGAAATCTTTCAGTATACCAAATGTAACAAAATTATAAATAAAGACGCTAGTAAATCCCAAAGACTATCATAGACTGGTATTCAAAGTGAACTTCGAATTGCTGTTATTTATTTATTAACCGACCCCTCATTGCTGATTCAAAATGTGGGCAGATATCTCAAGTTTTGAAATCAAATATTTCGGCTAGTTTTTGTTGTACGGAAGTCAAACTTTTTGTAATTTTTTTATGACGAGTGCAAAATTTTCTTAAGTATAGGGATCGGCGATACGTTTAAAGGGTTAGATTTCGTATTTTATACAAATTCAATCATTTTTAACTTCAAAACACAAAATCATTAATTATCGCATCGCTTAAAACATTTTTGTTGTTGGAAGTATATGCCTACTACCAACGTCTGCAAAAATAAAAGCTGGATAAGGACTTCTGTGAGCACTGTGTAAAATACTCTTCTGGCCTTGAAGACAGCATGGCAATTAATGGCGTTAATAGTTTGAGAAAAGAGTTCAGAAAGCGAGAATATTATTTCAGACCTTGATAGATCCCGTAAACGTATTGTGTATTGCGCATAAAATTTGTGCTGTTGAGTCTTCTCAGTGACAATTAATAAAACGGTTCTTTTGATGGGTTTAGGTGGGTCGCCAGGAATTTTATTGTTAGATTTTGCAAAATAGACATTAGTGCCTTTAAAAATTCGGTCCTTATTCGAATTCAGCGAGCATCCGCCTGGAGAATCGATTTTTTTGTAGAAATGTTTCGGATGAAGAAAGATGAACGAGGCCGAGCAAGTTCTTGGAGCAGTAGGAAGTGTGTCGGCAATAGCTGTCGGCCCAGTCCTGGCCACATTCTCTGTAAGCTGTTATCTGTGCCTCTCCTTTAATAATATCCCCAGGGCCTTCTTTAATGCTTTGGTACTGCTTGTCAGCTAACCTGAACTCCCGTGGACTTGCGTTTCCCATGTAAACTTTTTTAAATCCTCGTCTGTGTCTTCATTTAGTAGATTTATCTGTATGAAATAATTTTTTAAACTGTAATGACTTGTTTCGCCTTTTAGTTACGCAGAATAAAATTATTCAGAGAAAATAACACCGTGTCCACATAAGTGACCCGGCCTTTATTTTCGCAACCGTTGGTCGAAGACATATACTTCTAATTATAAAAATGGTTTAATAACGAAAATATTCATGTTTTGGCATTTGTTAGCGGAATTGTAAAAATTACAAAATGTAACTTTTTATACATTCTTCTGATCCCTGTCCTTGTATTTAAATATAGGAAAATGTTATATTCTTTATGAAAGACAAAACACGAAAGGTTATTATCCCACAGGGCGTTAGCCCAGAAGGGCTATTAATTTTGTTTTGGCATTTTGCGTTGATTCACTTTTCAAACTGTTGCTACCAAATATTACATCCCAGTAATATATTTAAAGAAATTAAATAATGAAGAATCTGCATAAATGTAGGTATGCTTCTCACATTGTGATAATACAAAGGTACCTAGAGCCATCAAATTTTCAATAACGTAATCCTGCACCGAATATGGGTATTTGGAAACCCTAATTTGGAATTTGGAATTTGTTTTATTATCTGTTTCATATTTTGTCAGACATTAAAGAATTTTTGATTAAGAAACTTAACGATTTCAAAGCCAGGAATGGCAACACTATAGAGGGGGGGGAATATTTTTACCTCCAGCGTTCATTTTAAAATTATTTTACGATATTGCTGTTGAATTGAATTTTATGATTTAAGCGAATTAACAGAACCATATTAACACCATATAACATATTAATAATATATAACATTATATAAAACCATATTAACAGAACATGATATTTAATAAATAAAGGTAACACGCAAAACGTTAAAAGAACGTCCCTTTGGGCGTAATGTAAAATACCCTTTGGGCGTACCCTTTGGTACATTACCCTTTGGACGTAATGTAAAATCTGAAAGCTTTCATATTTTTTATGATTTATTTGTTATTAATATTTTTTATATACTCATATCACAAAAATTGTACGAGATGTTTAATTTCAAAATTTGCCATTTCTGACGTCATTTCCAATTTTCATAGAGGAGTCAGTTATTAAATAAATTTAAAAATTCAAGGCTGATTCCCCCTCTCCTTAAATGTCATTCAATGATATTCATTTGTGATTTGTCTTAAATTTAAAATTTTATTACATTTTGTACGCCGAAAGAATTTTCACTCAAAAAATTTTTCAAAGTCTAAAAATACGTTATTAATATTCTCATGAAGTTTTATTACTGTAGAATTATAATATGATCATCGTATAAAAAATTCATTAAATTATAAATTTTTTTCTCTTTTAATTACGTTAAATAATGTTACGAGTTGGCTTTTTGCTCATATTGAAACAGATTTAAGTAGAGAAAAGGCGTAGAGAAAAGTATTCTTTCAGGGTAGTACCAATACGTACTTCCCTTATTGTCGAAAGAAAAAATAGGAATGATTTCGGGGCAGATCCGGTCTTGTAGATCCAGGTGGTAATCGAATCCTGACTGTATTTCAAAAGAATTTCATCCTTTATCCGAGTAGTTATTGCATGGTAAATTAAAAATATACTTTAGAAGTTCAATTTCTCCCTCTCCTTTTCCTCTTGTTTCAAAAATCCAGAATAATACTGTAATTTGTTATACATACATATACTTGTAATAAATAATACGTCGATTAAAGTTTAATAAAAGGTGAACCGGATGTACCTAAAATTAACGAAATAAAAGTATTATAGTTTATATTTATTTTCTTCAGTAAGGCTCATATTTGTTTACTGAATCACATGTATAATGCTGCCATCTATGTTTGAGAACATGAAGTGTGAGTTAATTTTATTTAGTTAGTTAGTTGGTGGGTGTGTGTCTTCATTGCTTAAATATCAGTCAAAAAATATCAGTGTACTTTAGAATTTTTCTTATAATCCAATTTCATTAGCCGTACATCATTACATAATCATGTATAAAATTTAATTTCATTTAGGTAGCCTTGTTCTAAAAATGTGTTATTCTCACATCCTTTCGATATAAATAAGACATGGGTATTGCTTAATTCAGCGTAGAATACTTAAAAAGTCGAGCATTATTAAAAGTTTTTTTATATATATATTTTAATTTCATTGCAAACAGTCAAGAGATTCAGCTAGTTCATTGAAGTTCAGTAGAACCTTTTACTAAAATATTTTAAGTTCAGAAGATCGGTTGCTGAAATTGAATTGTAATATTTATTTAGACACTATCGCTGCTTAGTAGCTAATTTTATTCGCCTACTTAAGCAATGAGCTAGTTCTTTTGAAACCGACAGCTGATTGCATTTTACCATAAAAAAATTAAATTGATCCGTTAATTTTTAGTCCTAGAAGGCGTTAGCCCAGAAAGGCTGTTAATTTCGTTTTGGTATTTTGCACTGAAAACTTTAAATGTCGGTTCCTTTTTCAAACTGTTGCCACCAAATATTAGAGCCCTGCATACATTTAAAGAAATTAAACAATAAAGAATCTGCATAAATGTATGCATGTTTCTATCATTGTGATGAAACGACGGTACCTAGAGCCATCAAATATTGAATAGTTTTTACGTTTCCACCCGAATATGGGCATCTGGAAGCCCAAATTTGGAATTTGTTTTATTATCGAAAGCGAACAATGGCAACACTGTACGGGAGGGAATTATCTGCAGCGCGCCAGGCTGGGTGTATCGGAAATTTTAAAGATATGCTCGATTTAAAATTATTTTTTGAATTTTATGGTTTAAGTGCGAAGAACATGATAAATAAAGGTAACACACAAAATGTTAAAAAAATGCCCCTTTGGGACGTAATTTAAAATCTGAAGCTTTTCGGGATTTTTTTTTGTTTTTTTTTTTTTTTTTTTTTTTTTTTTATTGTTAGAAAAAGTAATGTTCTTTTTCTGCCAGAAATCTTTATTTGCATTATCTTGCAATTAAATGTATTACGTATTATTATTAATGCGTGCATTTATCTTGAAAAATGATTCGAAACTGGTTTTTAAGATTACATACATATTCGTCTGACAGAGAATGTGTCTCGGATGTGGTTTGTATCTTTTTAATATATTAGAATCACCAGATTTATTGTGATGTGTTTTTAAATTTCGTTTTTATCTTTGCAATAAAAAAAAAGGAAAAGAAAAAAACTTTTACAAAATTTGCAATCATACCATTTACTATTTAACTACTACTATGCCAGACAAAATAGTTAATGTGGTATATTAAAGTACTGATATGTTTTTAATGCATTCTTCAGAATTTATAAACATTTAATCTTAATTAAAAATTATGCTAATAAGTGAATCTTAGCATGTTTTTTAAACGGAAATATAATATCCTTTCGATTGAACTTTTAAGCCTGATAAAATCAAAACAAACTTTTTAATACGTTATTTAAGAACGAAGTCGATTACCCCCCCTCCCCTGAATTGCTCAGCACCATACCAAAACCATGAATCTGTATACCGCATGTTTTACTTACATCCGCTTTCTGGTTTGTTTTTCAATATGGTTACCTAGAAACCAAAACTCTTCTCCGCCCCAAAAAAATCAAACTTTTAAGCTGATTTTTTCAAAACTGACATTTTTCAAGTTCATTGTTTCGACTTAGTGCTGACGATATGTATTTTATAACATGTAGTCTTAAAGATAATATATCGAAATTACTTTATTACACATTAAAGATTTTCAATTTATAATATTCCCCTCTCTAAGGTTGGTGTCACATATAATTTATTTCAGACAAAAAACTGTTTCAGACAATTTGTCTACCTGTATTACCATTGAAAGAAAGAAGCACGATTTTATTTCTAAAAAATTGTAACCTGTTTGTTTTCAGCAGTAAGTCAGCTATCAACATCGAATCCCCTGTCATCAACCATCATTTGTATCGGAGAACTAGTTTCCCCTTTACATGGTAACCCCAACATGATTCGCGGTGATTGGCTATTTCGTATCAGGTGATAAAGCAAAAAATTTGTTTTAAACGGTTGTTCTGCCGAAATGTTTTGAATGTGTGATACGACTTAAGCGACTACCTTTGAAAGACGTTGTTCTCTGAAAGTGAACAACGTTTTTGAGAACATAAATAAAAACCGGTTTTGAACATCACCTGTCTAAGACAGCCTCTTCCATCTGTCAGTCAAAATGAATTTAAAATTGTAGAACATTCATTTCACTGAAATCTGATAGAAGCTTTCATTTAAAAAGAAAAGGGTTTTTTCAATTTCACTTAGTATCTGGATCACCATTATCAGTTTGTGACTGCTTAGAATGCCATTGTATAAGTATGCTCTTTATTAGCTCTTTGAAATATGTAAATTTTCGATTTTTAAAAATTTTTGGAAAGAGTATAGCGTTCTATGTTTTAGTGTACTTATTTATGTTAACTGTTGAAATAATGCTCTTCCCTCGTACATTTATCTGGAGATAAAAAGAATTTGCAGAAAACTATCAAAAATATAAAATGTTTCTCATTCCTTCCCCTCCCTTTCTCCAGATTATGCTGAGAAAATTAACATTAAGATTCCAGAATTTTAAATATGTACTTACTTCATTTACTAAATTTAGTTTCTATTTTCTCAACAAATATAGATATACTTTTTTAAATTGTAGTCTGAAATCGGATTTTCGTTTAACGCGTATTTAAAATTTTGCTTTTATTAAAAACTTTCGATATTAATTAAGTAAAATTTATTTTGAGGGCTGTTTTCTTCTTATATGATGGGTGAGGAAATTTAGGCTTCATCTCTCCTGTAAAGAAAGTAAAAAAATTCCATCCCTTATATTATGGTATACATTTTACAATCATCGATTTAAATCATTCATTCCTTTCTGTTTGCTAATTGAGATATTTGTAATTCTTTTCATTGTTCTATTTTGTAAACTGGGCGAATTTGAAAACCTTTCATCTCCCTTTGTTATGTCTGCTCGTTTATTTAACCGATTTTTCTGTCATGTTTATTCACGCTTTTAAAAAACTGTTTAACGTCTGTACTATTCTGCTATGCTTTGCTTTTTCAAGTTAAAACTAATCATTATTCCTTAATCAAATTAGCCACAGACAAAAATACAGTCGAATTAGTTCAAGTTACTCATTTCCGTATTTAAATGTTTATTTTTATTTTTGAGGAGGAATATGTAGGTTGAGCATCATATGCATGTTGTTTTTAAGACTACATAAATGTAAGTAATGCTTGAAATTTAGGTCAGCGTGCGCTCATTCACCTTTTTTGCATTCTTGACTTTCAAATGAACGTCTACATTAGACACGTCCGCTGTCTTTCATCACTGCATATTGTATTAAAATATAAGTCTTATTCATTAGTTACATGGAAGAATCCCCCCCCCAGTATAAATATACAGCAACAACATACGAAGATCCTGTGCATAGTGTAAAAATAAATCTTTTGTGTATTGCAGTTAGAGGTATGTGTTATATACTGGGAGTAAATTTTATCATCAAACGAATTTCTGCGAATTTGAGGGGAGGGTTTCTTTCAAGATTTCGATAATATTGAGTATAAGTCCACGAATTTCAGGTATCTTTCCGTTATTTTCAAATTCCTGTTACACTAGTACAATTATTTTTCATGTTTAAATAATTTTAGCATTGCCTTCATTAGAATTTACACGAAAAAAAAAAAAAGTAATATTACCACAAAATCCAAATTAAAAGTTTGAACTTTAAATTATTCGTCAAAATTAAAACCAGGTCCAGGTCCAGGTACAGAGAATATTCCGTTTACTCATTAGCCCGTTTAAAACAGTCTAACATTCTATGAGCAGTTATTCCCCCCCCCCTTCCAGTCTTCATGGAAGGTTGAGTCAGGTTAGGTTATCTGAATAAGGCAAAGCATACAAGGGTTATCTTGTCTAAGGAAGTGAATGCTTTCGTGGCTATAAACTGACTCGTCTCATATTCGCGTTACATATTGTGCTTCTCGAGGAGAAATGGAGTTATGGGGAGAAAGATTTTAAGATTAGGTCCGAGCCTTCTGAGCCTATGCGATAATCAAACTCTGCTTATACTTCTGAAATATGACAATGTGGGGTTCATTTTCCTAAGTTGCATAAACTCGCCGTCACTCTCCACAGGCGTTATCAATGGCGAATTATCCTTTCCTAAATTTCAGTTACTAATGTTAAAAAGTAAAAAACTTAAAAAAGCTCTTTTTTCTTTCCCCTAAAAACGTTCGAATATCACTCTGTAGACATAAATAATGAAGTAGATTTTGAAAGTAATTATTATCTATTTTATTTCCTTAAAACAGGGATGGGCAAATGTTTTTGTTCGCTGGCCAAAAACCGAAAAAAAAAAGTTCGGCGGGCCAAGGTAAATTTTTCTAAAATTTTAAAAACATATACAAGTATTGCAATTTAAATATGTTAATGAGAAGAATGAAATTGCTCTTTCATTTTTAAAAGTTTCTTATATTGAGGTTCGAAGTGAGATGTACTGATTCTAAGGAACGAGGCTAACTGCTCATCTGTTACTCTACTTTTAAATAATTCTTTCGAAGGTTCATTGTTGAAAACACTTGTTCACATATATAAGATGAAGCAAACATAGCACTGATTTTCTGGGCGTGAGATATTAAATTCGGGAAACTCACTTTCGATAATGATGTTATATTCTTTGAAGACTGCTACAGCTTCATTGCAGATGAGACACACTGGTTTATCTTTTACAACTGTAAAAAATGTTTCTAGGTCCATTCATCATTAAAAGCATGGCATTCTGAATCAACTTTACGTTTTTTAGTAGACATTTTGGGGTTGAAATATTTTACGAATAACCCAAACAAGCACTAGCTACGCTATACTTTTAACAATTTCAAAACCGCTATTCACAATGATGCTATACGTCCGCAATCTTTCCATACGCAATCAAGAATACTAGAATTCGCGACAAAAGACCTCTGGCTGGAGCTTAAAATGCGCAGTCTGCCAAATGTGAGGTCTGATTCACTTATATTGGATTCGCATACTTCTCCCCGAAAAACAGATAACGATTCTTAAGCCAATCTACAGCATAACTACTAAAGTACTTCCGCGTTTAACACTTTACCGATTGAAAGGTGTTTGTGCTTGCTATTTCCATCGATTTATGTTTTGTAAAACAAAAATAGAGACAGTAAAAAGATCATCAATAACTTGAACAAAAGGAAGAAAAAAAGTAATATTTAAACAAAGTAGAAAAGGAGATGGGGATATAATATTTAAATATATATTTCTTTTAATTTGCCTCGGACCAGCAAATTAAGATTCTATCCGCGGGCCGGATACAATCTTCCAAGGGGCCGAATTTGGCCCGCGGGCCGTAGTTTGCCCATCCCTGCCTTAAAAGCAAGAAAAATTAAATTACAGAAAGAGGATTGTTAATATAATGCTTTTTATAGTAATTGTAGTACTATTTATATTATTTAAATATTATGTGCTATTCGTGATAAAAGTAATTTTTAATGTTTTCATTTAAAATTTCTAAATTATTATGTATTAATTTTCTGAATACATAGTTATTATTAAAAATAATATACGGGCTATGTTATGGTTTTGTATAGTTACCTTTCTTTAATAAAATATGATGTGTACACCGTATGACTTCCTTGTACGGAATATTAAATTATACAATTTTTTTTCCTGCATTTCATTTAAACTTAGAACTGAAATAAATCTATTTCGTGAATAGCGCATAAACCAGAATAGAATAAATGCACTCTTTAAAATTCACTATATCTATTTACCACAGCGACACTCTGGCACTAGGTTCACTTAGGCGTTACATCTCATTCATTGTATAATTCAGAATGCACAAACATTGTATCATCCGAAGAAATGTCTAATCGTTGCCACATGTTCTATTAAATACTATAATAAATCTAAAACGATGCATAAAAGAAATTAAATAAAAAAGAAAAAGTTTTTTTGCAGACGATTCAGCCCCACTTACCTAATGCGCATGCGATACTCGTAAACATTTACAGACAGACTGGCAGCAATATTCGCTGCTAATACGAAACACTTATTTCTTCGAATTTCGTTAAAGATACATTTCTCATTCAATTAATTCAGTTCTCACTTCGCAGCAAGGCAAAAATGCATAAAAACGCAAAATATTTTCATTAAAAGTTCAAAGGTATAGAAAAACATAAAACATCAAGTACAGTTAAAACAATTAAAAAACAATTTTTACAATTAGAATTACAGTTTCTACGCAAAAGCAGGCAAAATGGCAGATTTTTTGGTGCACGAAACTGAACGTTTACTTATGGTCTCACTCGGTAAAAAGACATTGAAGACATAGAAACTGATTTAATTTGTTGTAGACGCTGAGTCAATATATGGGATAATTTAATAACTTAAATGATAATTCCAGAATGGATTAAGGATGATTTAATTCGCAATTATAAAAGAAGGCATTATCTTTGTTGTTGCGAAGCTTAGTTTCTGTAGATTGGCAACAAATCCACTATTCTGCTAAGTTTCAAATGTGAAGAAATATGACTGCTTTGCTAAAAATATTAATGTGTGCGTACGGGTTCGTAATGGATTGAATGCACAAGCCGTTAAAAAATTAATAAAATTTATTCTTTTCATAATAAATAAAACAAAATGCTGAAATATTTCCTCAGAGATATTCTTACAATATCACAGTATCTCACAGTAATTATGTTTAAAACTAATGAAACGTTTAATACAACTCAATTCAAAATACAGAGAAAGTTAATCCGATCTCACAAGGAATTCGATGCAATCAATAACAGCACTAATTAAACAACAGTTCCCTTAAGACAACTATAACTGAGCTAAGATGTTTTAATCCGGCTTTTATAAGTTTTTAATTATTCACGAAAATATTCTAGTAAAATCTGTTTTCTCAATTTTTCTGGATAGCAAAACAGTAAAATTACGAGATATCTATTATTAAATATTAAATGCACGCGCTCTTATATTTTTACTTTTCCGGCGTACTTTCTCTTAAATTTCGTCACGCGATGCATTGTACCGGAAAATAAAACAATTTTAATTACAATTCTATTAAAATAGCTAAATAAATACAAAATCCGTAACAATATAATAAATATATTAAATATAAACGTGTATAGATATAGTTAATTTCATTGTAAATCAGAGTACGAATTTACTTCTTTGCCTTGCACGAAAAAATTCTAAGCATTGCTCTGGCATCAATTAATAAAACTATACATTGCTTATAATAATTACACACTAGAATTTATTTATGATAGACGTCTTCCACGAAAGCGTCGTTTCCCTTAGACAAATAGCTTTCGTGTGCTTTTGCCGTATTCGAGTAGCCTAACTTAACCTAATCTAATTAGCCTAAAAATCTGGAACCAGTCGTAAAGCTCTGAACATGACTGACGTGTTTGATAACATACGCACAATACGACGTTTTACTATAAATATCATTTTCTCATCTTAGTAAAAAGACCAGAAATTTTAAATCACGAATTCTGAGACATCAAATCGATCTAATGAACTGCGGAATCGTGTAGTACACCCCTTAATGCATAGTTTACCGCGTATGTGTTTTTGAAGGCATTTCCTGGAACTAACTTACGGAAGCCACCTGCTGCAACTAAAATAGTTTGAATTCCTGTTTGTAGAAGATGTTTTCTTTATATTTTGTTTCTAAAAGAATAGGTGGATGGGGGGGGGGCAGTGACGACTCTTTCGAAACTGCAAGTGCAGCGAAATGTTTAAAAGGAGGGTGCAAGTTTTTAACGCATCTTCTTAATTATTAAGCGTGCATGGTGGAGTTAAGTTGTTTTTTGCATCGAATTACTACCTAAATAAAACTCATTAAATTGGAAGTGTAAATTCTACTGAAAGCCCCCCCCTATGCATTGTGTGATTTATCGGGGAAAAAAGAAAATTCTTCATCAGAAAGGGGGGAATGTTTATAAAAAAAACCTTTAAATTATATGGTTTTAGCCAAATGAATTTCTGTGTAAAAAATGATTTGCAGGACGTGCTATTATAGTATTATTGGTCAGATTAAGACTAAGAATAAAATCAGGGGCATCTATGTAAGAACACTCTTAGGTAAGTTGTTTAATGTTAATTAAACAATACCTCTTAGGTGTTATTTAATTAACATTTAATACCTCTTAGGTAAATTAAATCTAATTATTATTAGGGTTAACTTAAGGTTAATTAATTAAATTAACTTTTAATACCTCTTAGGTAAGTTAATTCATGTTGCATTCTAATCTCATGAATCTTGAAAAAGTTCTGGGATTCAAAAATTTGGAACTTCGTAATTTTTCCCTCATTCGAGTTTTCCATATTACAACTTAAAAAAGTCATTAAACGTTTAAACTCGAAACTTTGAAAGCAAATTAGTTTACTGACACAAGCTAGTAAAAACGTTCATTAAGAAAGGAACAGGAATGTTGCTATTTTAGTGGAGCCGTACCTTCAATCCCTTCTTCCTGGCTCGCACTTAACTTTCTGGGAAAAATTTAGCGCTCTATGTCTATTGTTTATTTTGGCTAACACTTAAAATAATTTTTAGGCCTTTATACTTGCTTCAAAAGATGGAACTGTTATTAAAATGTTTTATCAAAGTATGTTGAAAAAATGAATTGAAAATTTTTAAATTATTTATTTCGAAATTCATTAAATTTCATTTGTGTCATCTGAATCACACATATAATATTCACATCTGAATCACACATATAATATTCAGTTTCTTTAAACTGAATATTATATGTGTGATTCAGATGTGAATATTATATTTGTGATTCAGATGACACAAATTTCTGATTTTAAAAATCTGTATTAGTTCTTTTTTCATTTAAGATAATTCTCTTCGCTTTTCATTTAAGATAATTCTGTTCGCTTTTCATTTAAGATAGTTTTTAAATTTTGCCAACCTTTTAATATTAAATGAAGTTTTTAAAATTCATTTGTTTTTTTATTTATTTATTTTTTAAATTCTCATATGAAGGATTTGAGATTCAAGAATCTTTTAGGATTTGGATTCAAGAAAATTTAGGATTCATCCTACCTCCAGTATTGGGACATTAGCAAAAATGCAAAATGTAACTGAAGTGATAGTATAGAAACGGCATAAATAATAATGATTAATATTCATTTTCTTTAAACTTGTCTTAGAGAAGTTTGATTCAAAATCCGTCTTTGTTAGCAACCCAACGACTTTAATTTTGTCACATTTGACCGAGAATATTAAAATGGCCATATTCTTACCTGAAAAAGGCAACTTTCATATTCTTAGAAGAGAGAAGGTGGTTGCTACGGAAGTTCCTGAGTACATAAACAAACATCGATTTAAAAACTAGACAAAAAAGCAACTTTAGTTTGGCGCAGATTTTGAATAAAAACTCTTATCTTATTTCGAGAATGATCAAATACAGGTGTATATTCTTTTCACGAAACTCGGGTTCCTGGCCCGAAGCCCTATTTCAGGCTAACAAGATATGTGATAAACGTAACATGAAAAAATAATGTAAAAGTATGTTCTTCAGGAACGAAAAATTTTTGCAAAATGGGAGGAGCGAAAGACCGCTTTTATAGCAAAAGCAAGGGACGAAGCCTAAGAACATAATAAAATGTCGATATTGAATATCTCTTGTTTAGGACTGCCATCTCCGTAGATGAGCAATATCCTCTAGAATTATGTATCGTTTGCTGTATTTTTATGTATTCCATTGCTAGCATATTTTGAATAAAAAGTTTTGCTTAACGAATGTTAAGTGAATTTTTTTTAATATAATTGCATATTAATGAGCAACACTGAAGAACTAATTTCAGATTTATAATGAATACGCGAGGAACATTTTTAAATGGGAAAAAAAAATTGTTATGAATTAGCAGCTGGGCAGGTCATCAAGGCCATGTTCTCTCAAGGTTAAATGATTATAGCTTCCAAGGAAGATTTAAGCCGTTTGCCAGCTGTCATCTGCGATGTTTCGTTCTGTGTCTCATAACATTGTTTGCTGACTGGGTTAACTGTTTATATGATCATTTGATATCTAAGAGGGGGGCAGGTTCTTCCAGTTGAAATCAATCCAGGCACCAGATCGATGAAGTTTATTGACATACGAAAAATGTTGCCGATTATTTAAAAGGATATGCAATGTTAGCATGGATCTGTTCGACTATTGCTGAAGTATAGTAGATATTCACAGACCAGACCCCCCGACTAAGATAGTCTGAGATTGTTAGCCATAACGTTTTTTCTAGCGTCCCCACATCTACTGTATTATTATTATTATAGTTTAAGTTTGGGAGCAATTATGAAGCCTAAACAATAATCAGATCCAAAAATGACATTTTATTATTGACAGATTTCATAAAGTTTTGACAGAAATTTCTTTGTCTGATGTTTATAAAATTGTTTCAGAATATTCAGACTGAAATTTTTGTGTGAAAATTGCATTGCATTTTGAGGCAGTTATTGCTTGTTTGAAAGAGTAATCTAAGTTTATGTCGAAAAATTATGCAAGTTAAGTGAAGCTCTGAAAAATATAAATGAGATATAGCCAAGAATATTTTAATTATGAAATTATTCTCTTTTCAAAAATTGCCTTTGTAAATCTTAGTTAAGCTAAGATTTACAAAGGCAATTTTTGAAATGAGAATAATTCTATTTGAAATGAGAATAATTGAGCTGATTCGATATCAGCGTTAAGCCTAAGCCTTACCAAGGTAATTTTTGAATAACGCATCCTCTCCTTCGTCCAAAACTTTTGCGAAGATTTGTTAATAATCGACCAATGTTGTAATCCCAGAAGACACTAAATTTATTCTAATTCATTATTATCAAAATAATTCCTTTACAGCTTTTTTAAACAACATTATTACTTACTTCAATAGTAACTTGAGCTATTGAAAAGAAATCTGCTCATTTGGATAACTGATTATTTTCCAGTTGTAAAGACAGTTTTTGTACGCTACTCTACTTTCTATAATTTTCATAGTCGAACATTTTGGCCGTAGTAATAGCATTCATGGATCATTTTATAAGAAAAGACCCAGAATTGAACAAATTTTCAAACGCTAGATGAAATGTTATGGATGTGGTATTTCATCCTTGTAAAAACGAAGGACTTCAGAAAAGTCAGAGCTGCGCAAAAAGTAAAATAAATCCTCTCTAAGGCAACTGTTCAGAATGATGTTCTGAATAATTTTGGTCTTCTGTGGCAAGTAGTCGTCTTAGAGAGGTGATGCTTATTCATATTCTCGGAAAAATTAATCTCTTTCAGAGGTTTTTCCCATGAGAGGATTTATCATATGTGCTTTTGTGTAATTATCCAAGTTAATTAAAAAAGAAAGGGAATTAAAGTATAATCTATTTATTCTTAATCCGTTCAACTGATGAAAGTCTCTTAAATCCATTTTCCTTGTAGCAATCACTCGTCATATTCCTTTT
The DNA here is from genome assembly GCA_000611955.2 of Stegodyphus mimosarum. NCBI lineage: Eukaryota > Metazoa > Arthropoda > Arachnida > Araneae > Eresidae > Stegodyphus > Stegodyphus mimosarum. Next base: position 372,575 of record KK117843.1, on the reverse strand, counting down.
CCTTTAGGAAACCAGCAGCTATAATGAACGTGTGCGGTATGTACTAAAACTAAATGTTCCTTTTAATGTTGTTCCATTCAGTGTTTTATTTTGTAGGAAAGCATCCAGAATATTAAACGGGGTGTTACGACATTTTAACGGGTCAGTGTATTTAAAAAAGTGAGAGAACGAAGCAATCAATCCATTTATGGAAGAAATCATTACCAACGTACAAAACTGTCCTCCCCCCGGCCGCCACCAATCACCTGAGTTAAAAGAAGAAATTGTACCTTGTTATCGTATCCTCCCATTTAAGGGTATCGTCTACATCCGCTACTGTTATGAAATAATAATGGGATATTCCTTGCCCCCCAAAAATGTGTCAGAGTATTTTTCAATTTAGAAAATAATTAAGGTACTTGATTGAT
>KK117843.1:343218-372154 GCA_000611955.2 Stegodyphus mimosarum | reverse complement strand
CCCTGGAGCTCCAAGGAATTGTTGGCCAAAAAGAATTGTTCGTTTCCTGCTTTGAAATATTTTTTGTCCGCATGTTTTAAAACAGCGAAGTGGCAACACTTCACGGTTGAATGAATCCTCGCGGATCGTATGGGTTCTGTATTATCTAATTTGATGCCATCAAATACAATAACTGGGTAGTTCTCGTTTTCGCTATGCTGCAGTTTCAGACCCTGGAGGCGTGTCCTTGCTGAGCAAGACCTTGGTGTTGACCGAGACAGCGGGGATCCTTTTTTTATTGTCATTATTTCAATGGAAGAAAATCACTATAAAAAGAAAACCCATCGTGACCGGTTTAGACATCTTCTTTCTAGTTGTTTGCCTTGTCGTATAATGAAGAATAAATGCGAATTAAATGAAAGAATTTGGCATTTTTCTTTCCACGCTTTCATATATCGTTCCCGATTATTAGCACCAATCAGAAGCATTTATTTATTTTCCGAGCATGGCTTCTGGATATAGACAGTTAATGAAAGAACAATGTTTATTTTAAGAGTTTCATTACTTGCTTTTTATTTTTTAATTTAATTTTTTTTCACTTAGATTAAAAACACGTAGTGTCTTCCACTTTCATAGACTGAAACGAGGTTTAATTTAAACAAAGTTTTGCTTCTCCGGAAAACGAATTAATCGAAAAGGCTAAAATCGGTTAATTTATTTTAATACCGATCAGTCAGGGAAAAGTCCTTCTCCGCCCCCCCCCACTTACTTCAAGTAAGTCAAATCATCTCAGATTTGTATTTAAACAGATTTTTTTTCATTATTTAAGGTAAATACAGTGAACCCTGTCATAGCAAACACCTTTGTGAAGTGACTACTGCGTAAGTAACCAGCATTTCTGATAACATAAATAACGTTGTCCATATCTGTCCTGACAGCTATTTCCACAGAAGCAGCCCTTCAATTTCTCTGATTGCTGGATAACGTAAGAATTAATATCAAAGCTCTATTAATACATCTGTATTAAATACAGCCTGTCTTAAACGATTACCCATAGTTCTAAAATGCTTTGGCCTTTTCTGGAGGTTATCTGGGAGAAAATGTTGATATAATTTCTTGCATTGCCTTCATTTAATACAACGTATTTCTTGCTTTAAATAATCCGTTTTCAATACTATACCGACTGCACTTTTTACAGGTCCTTTTCAGAGCCAAAGCTCCGCCTGAATTACTTCTGTAGAATATCCTTTTAAAATGTATTAGAATAAAGTACTAAAAATTCGACAGCAAGGGAACTAATTGATTCTAGGTACCAATAACAGATCTGCGACGTCTTGTTTATGCAATGCTGGGTTTTTGGCAAGTGTCGCAATAAAATGCGAATGTGGAACAAGGAATGAAGCGTTGTGTCCAGTTTGATTTCCAGATTGAAAGGGGTGGCTTGTTCTTTTCACTTGTTTATATTCATTTATTCAATGATATAATTTTTCAAAACAGGTGCCTATTTATGTGCATTTTACATACATTGTTTCTGAATTTTAAATGCATTTAAAAAAAAATTAACCAACTAATCTTTAGGTGCACATAGTAACTGATATGCAGTCGTAGAAAATTGCTGGTATATGAAGGGCGCTACGAGTTGAAATCGTTCGCAGCAGTTTTATTTTTATTTACAAACAGAAAAACAGTTTAGACTTTTATTAATAGACTTTTTATGAAGATTCGTTACTTTATCAATGTTTACGTATAGCATTAGCATAATTAATAAAAGCCGTACCTTGTAATGTATATACGTGCTACAGAATTTCGTTATCTTTGTATTAAAAAAAATGAACCTTATAAGTAACGATTAAATTCTGTTTCAATATATTGTTAGCAGTCTCCAATAAAATTCTTTTTTAATAATATTTGTTTATAAGGTTTTTATCTTATTAAATGGCATGGACGTATATTATTAAACACGTCTAAAAAAAACGTCTTGAAAGTTTATTATTTTTGGTTTTTCTCATTCTGCGTTTGGCAAAATAGAGGTGCTACCTCTTGAGGGGAATATTTATTGCATGTTTCATCCGCAAGCGATCCAGTGGAATAAAATCAATGTTGAATAATGGAGTGTTTTTCTTATTAATACAAAAGTAAATACATAACTCTTCGGCTGACCGGTGACCGAGTCTTTGAATATTGGTAGTTCAATGCAGGTTCAGGTCCTAGTTAACCGGCTTTCTCGCTGGGATGCATGGGCATTTTCGTGGTTTTCGTCATGTGTAACGTGAATACGAGCTGGTTTTCCTTAGAAAGTTCTCTTCGAAAGCATCATCTGAGAGCCCTGGAGCGCTTTGCTGTAATCAAACAAGTCAAACCATTGCAACTCTCCACATGACATTAATTTACGATGAATTGTGGCATAGTAATATTTTGGTTAGGTTAGGTTAGGTTATTCAATTATGGCAAAGCACACGAGGGCTGTCTGCCTAAGGGGAGGGATGCCTTCGTGGAGGACTTTCTAAGGGAAACTGGCTCGTATACACGTTACACATGGGGAAAACCACGAAAACGCCCATGCAGCCAGCCCGTTCGCGGGATTCGAACCTCGGACCGAACCACCAGTGTTCAGCGTCTTTAACGCTCGACCGCTGGTGGGCCTAGTAATATTTTGGAAGCTAGCATTTAGTTTGGCTATATTCAACAACTCCTTTTAAGTATCAGATTTTATATTCTGTATCTTTTAATTTACGAAACTCATTCTTGGACGAGCAAGACTTGCTTAAAATTGTTTAATCGTTAAACTAGTAAAACCTGTATAGAATATCAGATTACAAATTCTTTTTAGTATTATGATATCTTATATTTTTAATTTCCAAAATATTGTTTAAGAAATTTTAATTGTAAACTCTGTCACGCAAATTTTTCTGATTTTTTTTTTTTCCCCTATGTGTTATTTAAATTGTCATCTGAAGTTTTCAAAATGCAATTTTTTTTTATTTTCCTGTGATGTCTATGAATTTAATTTTTTATTATTATTTTTATTTTTTATTTTATTTTATTTTACTTTTTAGTCGATGCTTTCTTCAATAAATATACAGATGTATAGACTAGTACATAAAACATAAACGACGTAATTGCTAGTGTGTTGAAAATTATATTACCTGACATTTAAATTAGGAATATCTTCTAGTCACTGCTTTTCTTGACGGTATGCACATTTATTCCGGGAGAACTATTATTTATAAAAATATCTAAATTCTAAAATAGTGCATAAATTAAGTGTAATTTATCTCTGTGGTAATGATCTTTCATATTGTAATTGTTTGTAACGTGCAAAGTAAATATATATAATTTAAACAGTTAATAGGTCGCGACATTTAATGCGATCAAAATTTGTAAGCAATAAATTGTTATTTAAAAATTTGACTTGTCTTTCGTGTTTTGCAATGCAAAATCACTACCTGGCAATTTCATGATTATTAACGTTCGCCATTCTACTTTAATTAGTATGATCCGAAAACTGGGTAAAAACCAAAAATGAATTTTAAGTATGCTGTCTCCTGACATTTCCATCTCCTCCCATAACTAGGGTCATTGACCTACATAGGTACGGGGGGGATGCTTCATTCATTACTTCTCATTATTATTCTTATTTTTTTTCTTCAGGGGAATAGTCAAAGCATTGCAATTCTATTATATGCTGCTGTTTTTTTTTTTTTTTAATTGCTATATTAACGCACTTTTTTTACTGTCGCTAGCGGTTACTTTGTTCTAATACTGCCACCTCCGTTTCGGAAAAAGTTGTCAAGAATTTAGTTAGGTCTAAAGAATAATTGTAAGTAATTACAAAATTCTTAATTTTCATATTTTATTTTTATTCATGAACTATTAGACACACTGGTTAATTAGTTAACTGATAAAAATCTTTCTAGTTTTTGTCTAATATTCCTATGATTTGCGTTTCTAATAAACTTTGAGTCACTATTAATTTTTTAACATTTAAAAGCATGGCCTTACGGACTGGAGGAAACGGCGTTTGCCAGAGTCCTCATCTCCTTTCTTCTTGCTTAAAAGCAAGATTGCTACATATTGCTACATTCAAAAGTTTTTAGGAGGTGGCGAAGATTGGGTACAAATAATTACGTCAATAGATTTTTATCTAAGAAATTAATTTTGGCGGACTCATAAGTATATTACTGAGTACAGTATTGCATCAACAGCAAAACCACATACCGTATTGACTCGCATATTTCGCCACCCTCGTATATCCTCCCCCCCCCCAGTTTTTTTTTGTGATTACAGTGTAAAATGTATGCGCAAATAAATTATTTTGTGTAAGAGTAAAGAATTTTATTGAAACTGACAAGTCTTTTGAAATACGTAATATAATAATATTAGTATGTCTTTATATGTGCTTTTTAATGTGCTGAGTTTATCATTTAAGTCGTCTCTTTAGAAATACTACGCGCTGTGCATTTTTTTCCTTTCGGTTTTTAAGAGGTAAAATTAATAGGAAAAGGGTAAGAAATACCCGAGTAAATAATGGTGCAAAAACTCGATTCCGAGGAGTGTGTGTTCTTGTGTGTTCTAGTGTTCCATTTGCAGATTGCATACACCCCTTTCTGAAAAGCATGGTATTAAGTTTTTTACTAAGAAAATAATTTTGTCCTAATTTTAAAAAATCACATGCTAAATGCCATGTTATCTTTTATTTAATATCTTCAAAATTACAGTAATATGTTATCTGTCAACCCAACTGTGTTATTCTTAACAAAATTTTCATACTTTTCAATGGTAGTAAATTATTAACAATTAGTATATAATATACGCAATCAGTACAGTTAATGAAAACAGCGTATATTTCTGCCCGACACGGCAAAGTTTCAGTAATGGTTGAATATCAACGATTATTTTCGTGGGTATCAGACTTCTCTGTAAATATCGAATAAAATTTGTGAATTTTGATTTATTTCCTTTTACTTTTTAATTTCTGTTAAAACTGTCATTGTTTTCATATATAAACTATCATATATAAACTATAAATATATATAAACTATTTTCATATATAAAATTCTGGAATCTTAAGTCTCAAAGTTACATAAATTGGACTTCTTTGTTATCCGTGCTGACAATTTCGATGCGGAAAGATCCTTGAAAAACAATTATGCTACTTAATGAAAAAAAAATCTATGTAATATAATGTGTAAAAACACCGTCTAGTTAAATAGTTCTATTTGGATTAGGACAAAGCACGTGAGAACTATTATCTGTTTAAGGTAAAGAATATTTTTCCTGCCTTCTTGGCATGTCCTCTTGGTGTAGCGGTCAGCACGCTTGGCGCGTATTTCGAGAGATCCGTGGTTCGAGTACCAGCGAAGACAGTGTTCATTCTTCATCTCTCCTACTTCTAAAATACCTAACGCCTCTACAAAGGGATGAAATGCCTTTGCGGAGAGCGTTTTTGAAAGGAGCTGGCTCGTATTTACGTTACGCTTCAGTTAAATGATAATCTTAAACAACAGCGTTAATTACTTTTCTAGAATCCAATTTTTTTAATGTAAATTTCAGTTTGAAAATGTGTAATATAGTGTTTACTTTTATGCATTAGTTGGTTGTGTTACTGCCTGGTAGACATCTCTCTTCTCGCAAAATGTAATATAAATCCTCGACCAAGAAAATTCTCACACAAATGTTAACGGTAAGCGCCAAACTGTGAAAGTTTTGCTAATTTTATTTTCAATGCAACCTCGCGCCCGAATTTCGCTTTTTATTTCCACGATAAAATTACTCTACTTCTGGCGATAGACTTTCAAGCTAAATACATTTTTTGTAGCATCGTTTCATCAGGTTAAAAATTTGAACGTACAAGACTTCTGTTAGCCTTGCCGACGAAAACTAAACTTTTGTGTGTCTCTTCGCATGAGAAGTTCACAGATTTCTCATGAACTTAGGTTATATTTTAAGGACAACAGAAAATATCTTCGAAATTTACAATCTTCCATTTGTTCTTAATGATGTTCCGTTTGCAAAACTATTAATGAAAGCTGATTTGAAATAAATATTAAATAAACAGAAGTATCTTGAAGTAACCCGTGTTTATTATACGTAAGTTGTATTTCTTGACATTGAAAATTAAAAACTAAATACACTTTACGACCCATGGCATACAAAACTTGGCGCCGTTCATGGCATCAATATGACGTCTTAATTTGTATCCTTTGTGTACAGCTGATAGTTGACGAGAGACGAAGACACATCATTCTACCTAGAGGTTAGATGGTATTGTCTCGCGTCCCCGTATATCTAACATTAGAAGATACATCAAATAACATTGCAAGATATTGTAGCCATTGTGGTTCAGGGCATAATTACAGAATTTAGGTAATTATTATGTTATTTCAGATATTCAAATCACTTTACAGCAGAACATACACATTACAAATACACTTTCCAGAAATTTACAGATGTATATTGGGCGACATCAAGACACAAAATAGTAGTACAGAGAGTTAAACTTCTAGAAACAAACTGAGTGAATATTAAATTCTTACTCTAGACACTGTTCTTACTAATCTCTTCCCCAAAATAAAATTTTAATTTAAAATAAAAAATCAATAGGATATAAAAAAAATAAAATCTGAAAGGTTTCAGAGTTTAAATTACGTCCAAAGGGACTTTTTTTTTTAATATTTTGTGTATTACCTTAATATCGTGTTCTTCGTACTTAAAACGTAAAATTCAGTTCAAGAGTAATATCACAAAATAATTTTAAAATGAGCATATCTTCAAAATTTCCGATACACAGTCTCGCGAGCTGGAGATAATTTTTTTTTTTCCTGTACAATGTTGCCATTGCTCGCTTTGAAATCGTTGAGTATGTTAATCAAAAATTTTTTAATATCTGACAAAATATGAAATCGATAATAAAACAAATTCAAAATTTCAGATTTGGGCTTCCAGATGCCCATATTCACAGGAGGATTACGTTATTCAAAATTGGATGGCTCTAGGTACCGTTGTTTTATCACAGTGCGAGAAACATTTATGCATTTATGCAGATTCTTCATTATTTAATTTCTTTAAATATAATACAGGGCGCTAATATTTGGTGACAACAATTTGAAACGTGAAACAACGCTTGCAGTGAATCAACGTAAAATGCCAAAACGAGATGAATAGTCCTTCTGGGCAAATTGCCCCTTTGGACTAAAAAGAATTATTTAGCAAAGCATAGGTCAACTCCGAGTTTTTCAAGCTGTTAGTACAAAATTTAGCCCTGCTGAATTTTGTACTATTGAGCACCAAGTTTAGCAGCACCAAGCTTGGAGGTTTAATCTTAAAGCACCAAGCTACGAGGCAAGTTCAAACACAAATTGGGTTAACGGTACACAAAACATACGGTGCCAACCATTGTATTAATACAACATCTTAATTAGTCCCTTGCACAGAGGTTAGTCCCCACTGTCTTGGAACACAAATTTACGAGAGACGTTCAAATGTAAACAAAGCTTGTCCCCACTGTCTTGGAACACAAATTTACGAGAGACGTTCAAATGTAAACAAAGCTTACGGTGCCTCATATGGCATCAGTATAAAATCTTAATTTTTGTCTTTCGTGTGTATAGTAAACAGTAAAGGAGGGATAGTCAGCTGTCAACTTTTATAGCCTATCTCGTGGGAAAGTAGATTACGTCACAGAGATACACAGAGTATTACAGTATGTCAAATATAAAGTCATATTTTACACGTGCAAATACATAATCATAATCTTACGATTTGTTTTCCAAATTAAACATTGTTTTTTATTTAATACAATTTCTAGTTCGTACCAAGCTACGAGAGGCGTTCAAATGTAAATAGAACTAGTGGTGCACAAAACATATGGTGTCGGCTATGGCCCAATAGCATCGTAATTGTCCCTCTGTGTACACAAGTTAGTCTTCACTTTCTTAGAACACTAAGGTATGAAGAATGTAAAGAAAAATTATTACGAGCTCCTTGAAATATGACGTCACTTCGGAAAACGAAAAATAATTTTTAAGACATTCAATCATTAGCTTTTTTTGTGTGGCAACGTTATCTATATTCTCTGAGTTTGTTTTTGAGTTTTTTTTTTTGTAGAACAAAGAACGTTCTTATATAAGCAGCGCTAAATTTTATTTATTGAATGCAGTGAAAAGGCGTACATAGGATTTTTTTGTCTAGTAGCCTGCCACTGCAATATATTTGTTCCATCACCTAATAACTTTCCTAATTCTGGCAGAATATAAGCTTTTCGACTGCATGTTGGACATCTTGCAAAACGTCAATAACCTACTGTTAATTAGACTTGAATTTATTTATCATTGATTGTCTGTTCGTTTGATTCTGGAGTAAAGTGGTAGACGCGTATTTCATCATGGGTTTACTCTAGAATCTAAAAACCTGTCTTCATCGTTTTCATATCTCTGCAGAAGCTGTGGCATACTAATCTTTTTGTTTTAATTAACATTTATTTTAAATTTAACATTTACTTTTAGTTTTCTTAGCAGTTTTTCTGATGATGATTTTCCCACCGACTCGAATTGGTGCATCAACGACAGTTGTTTTCATCGCTTGAGATTCTCTGCGGATGAGCATTTGGTTCAACTCTCACTCGGCCTTCTTTATAAAACTTGCACCAGTCATACACTCTGGACTAAGACAAGCACTCTCCCTCAAACTAATTTTTTAAATCTCGAATAAATCTAACGTAGAATGACACCTACGCTAGTCAAAAATCTAATGTTGATTCTCTGCCCAGTACAGCTGTGAATCTCCTTGTTTGATTACTGCTAACGGGAGTGCTGTGTGCTACCTCTGCTCTTTATAAGCTCAAACATGTATGTGTTTGTTCAAGAATCAGGATTACATTGAACTATTTATAAAGACGGAGAATGAAAATTCCTGTTTGTATTTGAGTTTCCTTCGAAATCCATTGCAGTAATTCAGTTTGCTTACTGTGTTACCGCTAAAAATTTATTTTCCCCTTGCAACGAGAACACCATTGCTGACAACGTTCTTTAGACATAGCATTTCTGTACACAACATTTATAAGAACACAATGAAAAGTTTTCGCTAAATTTTCTTTGTATTACTTTATTTTTATTTTAAAATTCATTAATTTCTAAGAGTTTCATTTATGGTTGAATGAATCTCCATGTTTCTGCTTGATAGTGAAGCTTCGCTTTTCAACAAATAATGAATTCCTGGAAAAATGTTGTTCGAGAAATGTGACCTTAAAGAAGTGGCAAGACGAAAAGTGATAGAGAAATATTGCAGATTAGAAATACGTTCTCCCCATCCTTCTTCCCTTCGTCATTTTATTAAATCGTGATCCGTGATAATATATAAAATAAAATTTCTATTCTTGGGTTATAGAACTCCGTGTAATATTTGTGTATAACAATTAGTAACTCTTGCATGTTTTCTAGTTTAGGTTCATTATTAAATAAAATATCGTGCCCATACCGAAACCATGTCAAAAGGCTGTTTGTGATGAAACGAACATACACATGGAATTTTAATAAATGAAGTAAATTCTTCATAAAATAATAATGATGAAAATTAGAATTAAAATTTTAAAACGCATGAGTTCGGTCCCATGGATTTTAACTTAAGATTTGAAATGTTTTTATGAAGTATTGCAATTACAACGTGATGGTTGTCTGGGTGTTTTCATAGCTTTCCCCTATGTGTAATTGGAATACGATTCGTTGTTCTTTAGGAAATCCTTCACGAAAGCATTTTTTCGATGAGACTAACAGCCTTCTTATGCTGCCCACCAACGGCCGAGCGGTAAAGACGCTGAACACTGGTAGTTCGGTCCGAGGTTCGAATCCCGCGAACGGGCTGGCTGCATGGGCGTTTTCGTGGTTTTCCCCATGTGTAACGTGTATACGAGCCAGTTTCCCTTAGAAAGTCCTCCACGAAGGCATCCCTCCCTTTAGGCAGATAGCCCTCGTGTGCTTTGCCATAATTGAATAACCTAACCTAACCTAACCTTCTTATGCTTTGCCTTAATTAGTTAATCTAACCTACGTACAGTTGCATACTGGATGAAGAAACATATAGACCAACGATCGAAAACTGTCGATCGCGAATTATCGGTAGCTTGGTTGAGAAAATTTTTTCCTCTGAGCTAATACTAAAAATCATAGTAGGCTGAGTAATACTGAAAATCATCGTAGGTTATGTAGGTTTATTCTGTAGCTGGAATTAACTTTTTGGTGAAATATTTATCTGGCGATATTTAGTTAAAACTAGAAACTTGCTTCAGTATAAGTTCTCCCCCACAAGTAAAGTGTTTTTGTGAAACCTTTCGTAAGACGAAATGCTGAAGCAAAGAAGTAATTACCATTCATTTACGAGGAGAAATGTCTTTAAGGTTCCTGAATCTTCTCCCTGCCCCAAAAAATATCATATCGCACCTGGCATCTGTTAGTATCTAAAATAAGAGTAAAATGTGCTGACATAATAAATACTTAACTATATAAATTAAAGTTAACACATACATGATGTAGTTTCATCTTCTAAAGCTGAAAAACGAACGAGCATATACCGACAGCAATTTCTTATATAAAGGTATTGGTACTGACTCACGGCCACCTTTAAAAAGGAAGGAAGAGTACAGAAAGAAGCTATCCGATCGTTATCTGTATCCATAAACTCACTGGAATGCACACATGAAACAATCAGTTACCCCATGATAAAAGCAATGATATCATAATAAGGCACTAAAACTAATGCGAAGTGAAAATACATAATCTCTTAGAAAAATCCTCTCACTACCAGAACAAGCTACCGGCGTTGAGCTATCTGCCTCAATGCTACTGGCCTTGAGATAATAAAGCAAAGTGCAAATTTGAATATCTCTGGAGTTGTGCGGAACCGTTGTAATTGTATTAAAATTTTCAGTTATTTGAGAAGCTATCTACACGCCACAAACATTTCTTGATTTTAATTACTATTAAGTTACATTCTGTTGCCAGTAAAACATAAGATCCGAAGCATAATTTTCTTGAATCAGAATTTCAAAAGTTTCTGGAATCCTTTGTATAAGAATAGTAATATGAAGTGGAGGGGGCTTATTAATAGTAGGATTCTTCTAAGATATGTTAAGTGTTTTCACGTGGTGTTAGTATTTATTGGCTCTTATCATATTATTGCTTTTATCAAGGGTTAGCTAAATGTCTCATATGTACATTCTTGAGCTCATAAGATGTTTTTAAAAGATTATGTGTTTTGTCGTTTGTTAGTTTATTATGATATCATTGTTTTTACCGCGAGGTAGTTGACTGTCCCATGTGTCCATTCTTGAATATCGCAATTCTTTACTACATGAGGTTTAAGATAGTTTACATTTCTGTTGAGTTTTTTAAGACCATTGATATATACGATTGTAAGGTGTATGTTAATAAATGCTAGTCAAATAGAAACTATGTACTTTTGTACCACAAACGCTTCAGAATACTAGTGAACACTTACTACATAATCTTAACTATCGTGAGGCCCACCAGCGGACGAGCGTTAAAGTCACTGAATACCAGTAGTTCGGTCTGGGCTTCGAATCTTGGCGATATGGTTGGTTATAAGCGGGCTGTATGAGACGTTTTCGTGGTTTTCCCCATTCGCAACGTGTATACGAGACAATTTTCCTTAGAATGTCCGTCACGAAGGCATCCCTCCTCTCAGGCAGATAGTCCTCGAGTACTTTGCAATAATCAGATAAATCAAACAAACCAAAGCTTAAGCTGCAAATATTTCAGTCCTTGCGATATCAAGGAGAATAATCTTTACTAAAAACCAAAAATCGTTGTTAGAAATTTTGTCAAAATTAGTTCTGTGATTGAACGTAATAAAAGCATGAAAGCATTAAAGAAGACAAAGGAAGGGGGGGGGACCCATCATTTAATCTTCCCCCCCTGCTGTGCCATTCCGGCTATCCTGTGCAAACACACATAAAGAAGTTACGATGCCAAATTCATTTTAGTTCCCAGTATTTATCTTTTACTTCTCTTTCCAACATTAAGTGAGCGGCCGAGCGGTAAAGACGCTGAACACTGGTAGTTCGGTCTGAGGTTCGAATCCCGCGAACGGGCTGGCTGCATGGGCGTTTTCGTGGTTTTCCCCATGTGTAACGTGTATACGAGCCAGTTCCCCTTAGAAAGTCCTCCACGAAGGCATCCCTCCCTTTAGGCAGATAGCCCTCGTGTGCTTTGCCATAACTGAATAACCTAACCAACATTAAGTGACATAAAACAAAACGTTTTAAAATGAGATTAAAAATATGTTATCTGTTAAAAAATTAAGCAGTCATAATAATAATAATAATAACAATAAACTTGTTCAGCTTACAGTTTGTCATCTCATAGGAGATTTTATCGTTAAGTGAATAAATATAATTAATACCCTGCTATTAGGAGCTGATAAACCTAAATCTGAATAAAATTAAAAATTAAATCTTGCTGAATAAAAGGAAATTAAATTATAAATACCTGTAATATAATTAAATTAAATCTTAATTAAAAAATCATATAAAACCCCCACTTTTACTCTGCAGTTCTTTTTTAAATGCAAAATTGTATGAATTCTCAGCAGCGGCCGAGCAGTATTTAGAAGTCTCTAAATACTGGTAGTTCGGTCCGAGGCTCAAACTCCGGCGAGCATACTAGCCACATAGGCATATTCGTGGTTTTTCCCATATATAACGTGGATACGAGCTAGTTTCCCTTGAAAGTCCTCAACGGGGTATCTATCCCTGAAAAGATGTAGACAACTGTATTTTGTATGTTCTGCAAAGTTTTATCATTATCATGTAATTTACATTTTAACAAAATGACTGCAAATTTTAAAGAAATATTTTATAATGGAAGTATATCATGAACCCTCCGTAAAACGACCTCCACCGGTTCGTCCAGATTTTGGTCTTCTTTGGAGGTGATTGTCTTAGAAATACTAATTACTTTTAGAAGTGGTTGTCTTAGGGTGTTGTCGTCACGAAAGGATCCTATGTGACTTTAGGAAAGTTTTAATTATAGCAATGCCATAAATGTTAAATATTCTATCATGTGCAGAGCAGTGGGACTGGAAATAGGTTCTTGTTAAATTTTCAGCTGTGTGCACATTCCTAAGTACAAATGTAAGGAACCTACTCTACGATGATTTGAAGTAGTCATTGTCCAGAGGTGATGTTCAATACTGATTTTGATTTGTTTCAGAAATGTTGATCGTTTTCAGAGGCGGCTATCATAGGAATTGGTTATCACGAAAATGATCACATTATAATGTAACGTTATTTGCTTAACACTAAAACACAGGGGGGGGAGGGGTTAGAAATCCTTTATGTGACCGAAAATTAAAATTTTTAGTAATAGAAAACTTAATATTCAGTTTCAGTTCCCCCCCCCGCTTTGTTTCCTTGTCAATTTTTAGCATTAATTTTCTCACGTGAGGGAGGACATTGCAGATCTTTTGGGCTATCTATCGTCACCTTTACTGGCAAAGCATTCCTCCCCCCAATCTGTTATATTTACCGAAAGAAATCAAAGTTTTATAATTAACTGGATTTTAGTAATTTCGAAACGAATGTTCTTCCGTTGACTTCAGAGCATTTTCAGAGAAGTGACCTTTTAATTACACCGTTGAATCTTTCGAATGCTCCTAGTGTGAAGTTTTTTTTTCCTCCCTTTCTTTACATCTTTTATCTTTCATGAACATAATTGCTTGTTCCGTAAATGTACCAAGGCGTTATGGTCCATTTGAATTCTCTTACGATCCTTTCCAGATTGTTACACTGATACTGAAATAATTCTAAAACTGAGTCGCTATTCTTCGCAAACAATGGAATCTTTCGCTTTTTATTCAAGGATTTAGAGGTAAGGTATCAATCTGTTAGCTTTCTAACGGTTTTGTCTTTGTAACTTAAACATGCGATTTTCTTTTGACCACCGAATTCATTCCGAATGTTTCTTATATGAGGAAATCGCGATATTGACATATTTTATACAATATCGGGCAGAATCCATTGTGTTAGGTTTAAATGATAGTATTTTTTGGTCGCGAAACCGTGGGAACCGTTGTGCCTTCATGAAAATAACATACTTTTATGAAAAGAATTGCGTGAAATTTACTGTTTTTGTGTTCTTTCGTCAGAATATCTAGCGAAAATGGCTATTTGTGTATTTATCATTCGTTTATTCTGTGCACCAGATCTTTTGTAATTTATTGACTATCCTGAATCTACCAGCGACCGAGCGGTAACGTCACTAAACATTGGTAGCGAATGAGCTGACTGCATAGGAGTTTTCATGGTTTTCCCAGTATGTGAAGTGAATACGAGCCATTTCCTTAAAAGTTTCCTCCACAAAGGCACCTCTTCCCTTTGGTAGATGGGGCTGTGCTGATATCCAAATTACCCATTTCATCTTGACTGCCCTAAAAACGATTTAGTGCATAGTCATTCAACATTCAATAGCTTTTTTGGTGTATTTGATTATGAGAGTATGCTAAGGCTTTTTGCGCGTAAGGGGAAGATAGGTTCATGAAGGACTTCTTAAGTGAAACTGGCTAGCATCTATTTACCATGAAAACGTCCATGCGGTCAGCCCTTTCGGCTGGAATCGAATGAAAATGTGTAAAGCTCTTCAAGAACAAGCGCAAGTGCTGTTACTTGGGCCAATTTATCTGTGGGGCATCAAAAATGCTGCTCCACCAAATTTCAAGTTATTTCATTGCATATAACGTAATATGGTAACGATTTTATATTAGTTTCTCTGTTTAGGTCAAATCTTTGAAATTATTTTTTGACTCTAATACTTACCCATTATTTCTGAAAACTTTTAAACATAGGGTATTTGCGATGAGAATGCTATATAAAGTTTTTCCAAAATTAGGCGTAGATTTCTTTCTATTTAATGTTAAATTTTCGTCGTATATTCTTGTTTAACGATCAAACTAAACGTCTCTGAATTTCGATCATTTCACCACGGGGTATACAGAAGAAGAATATTCCACACTAAGGTATTTCATAAATTATGAAACATTTTACAGAATTTCAGCGGTTTAATTAAACAGAAAATGTTAAAAACTGAATGTTATGCCATCAGATGAATGGATAAACTTTGAAGATGACGTCGTTACTATGTTGATTACAATTCCGCAATTTTAATTACGTATGACCAAGAATATTGTAGCTATTTTTTCCCTCATTTTAATGACTTACCTAAAAACTGTTTAATTGTTAACACATATTTTATTGTTTGTATGCACAAACCATCCATCTTTACATATTAGATGAAGAATGCTCCAAAACGTTTAGAATTTTACTGTTATTTTGCGGTGTTTCCATAGTAATAATTCTGACTCAATTCGCCGCTTTCTCAGCTCTTGAGCACTTTAATTAAAAGTTTAAGGACTGTTTAAGGTCTTAAGTGGAAACCCTATATTTGCGTATAAAGAGAAGTGGTATACAATTCTACTTAGTTTCAGTAAAATAAATAAATAAAAAGATTTAACTTATAGCTGTTTGGTATAGCCATTATTTGCATATGTTAAACAATTCCTTTTTAACAAAGTCGCGATCTACTGCGACATTTGGCGTTGGAGCTTAAAATTTTCAGAGTTGAAAATTCAAATCTAATGCAATTTATACATAATCACTGATCTCCGCTGGACGTCAAGTATCATGATTTGAGCGTATCTAGGCCGGTGTTTCTTCAATAAGTGCCTATCATAACAGCTGCACCTATGACTGTAACTCCTTCTTTGAAACAGGTTGACACCCGTTACTTTATTATGAATTCTTGTCCCGAACCGACTATCTGTCAATGATTAGACTAGATTATGAAACACCTAATTGGTGGGGGGGGGATGTTGTGCCTTAGGCCTCTGCCATCCACGCCATCCAGCCGGGAGCCGAAGCTTCGATGTTTCCCACGAGTGGTTTTCGGCCCCGTGCCCCACGGGGCTGATTTGATCATGTGTTTCATCTGCTAAAGGAACAGATAGCCCATTCTTTTTTTTTCTTCTGGATTTCCCCATCTGATTTGCAAATTGCGCATGCGCATTTTGTAAATGTGGACTCAAAACACTTCTTCGCTCCTCGTAGAGGCAAGCTGTGTAACCTTTCTCACAGTGACAGCATTATTAATTATATTTAAGGGATCGGCAGTATTACATGCAGAATATGGGTTTGGTTTGATTTGGGTGTTAGCTTGTACATAACCAGAAGTGAATATCACGCAGCCGTTATAAAAAGTCCACATGGAAGGTGTAAAAAATTATATGAAAAGAATTTTATGCGTGTTTATTGTAATGCGATAAGAAAAGTTAGTACTTTTTCCTTCTCCCTTCATTCGTTACTATTGTAATCTTAAGAACAGTCAAAGACAAAGGGAAGATTTTTTGTATGAAAAAGCGCAGAAACTTCTGATAGCTTTGTTTCCCTTATCCAGTATCTAAATACTGAGGTATCACTCCATATTTAGTGGTGTATGTCATGCTTGAAGTTCTTTCCTTGATAAGCCACATAAAAAAAAAATTGATTTTTAATCCCTTCCCCATTTTTTTAATCTCTTAGAAAACTCTTTATATTATTATTATTATTCATTTGTTTTAGTGTCAGTTAAGTTTTGGACTTAAGATTAGAAATACAATGAACCTTCTGTAAAATTACCATTCATGGTTCCAAATAATTGTGTTCCATTATGGAGATGGTCATCTTAAAGAAGTGATGTGGCGGCCATATTTGTGTTCTCGAAAACAGAGAAGTCTTCGTCTTCGAGAGGTAGTCGGTATAAACTATTCATTGCATTTAATGTTACTGAAAGCGGTCTACTTATCAAGTTTGCAGTTTCTTGCAGTTGTATTTCATATGTTATGAGTTTAAATTAAACGAAGCCCTGATCCGTTACGCATAATTCTTACACATACCCGTATCTCAGTTGAAGGGGGACCTTCTAAAATACACGAAATAAGCTTCCAGTTGTATTTTCTGTTGTGTCATGTGACTTTTCCAATCAAATTTCCCCTACAAAAAATAATTAACGCGTTGAAGATATTTTGTGAACATTTCCAAAATGAAATTAGATCTGATGCAAGTAATCGCGAAGATTTCGCTGTCGAGTTAAAAGAATTTGAGTGGAATGCAAATACGCGATACGCGGTAGATACTGCGAATACCTGCCTAACAAAATGTAAATAACTGCTTTCAAAAATTCGGTGTCACAGGAGCAGAAGAAGCCAAATGGTTCGAAATTTCTTCATTAGTTGCGGTGCCGATGTGCACTTGAGAAATATGCAATCCGTACTTCTTAGTTTTTAAGTGAAATCGTAATTGTAGCTGGAGTTCCAAACAAGTTGAGCACCAGTATTTTATTGTCTAACTATTTATTTTTTTTATTTGTTTTTACATTTTATTTCATTTTAATCATTGATTAGTGATAATTTTGGTTTTATTTATTATTAAAAAAAATTAGAATGGTGTATTGTATTTCATATGTTATGTTTATTTATATATAATTTAGGTTAAACAAATATAAACTCGAAACGGCATTTTGCGGCGAATCACTATAGACGGCTGTAATCACTTTTCATACTGTTGCCACCAAATATTATCGCCCCGTATTATATTAAAAGGAATCAAATAATGAAGAATCTGCATGAACGTATGTATGTTTCTCGCATTGTGAAAAAACAACTATACCTAGAGCCATCAAATTTTTGAATAACGTAGTCCTTCACCCGAATGTAATCACCTGGAAGCCCGAATTTTAAATTAGTTTTATTATCTATTTCATATTTTTTAAACTTTAACGATTTTTTGATTTAGAAACTTAGCGATTTCAAAGCGAGCAGTGGCAACATGCTTTAAAATATTTTTATCTCCAGCTCGCGAGACTGTCTATTAAAAATTTTAAAGATAGGCTGTTTTTAAATGTTTTTAGGTCAAACGGACGTTAGCCCAAATGCTCACGAAACGTGTATGTATGTGTACATGGGAAAAAAAAAAAAAAAAAAAAAACACGTCTCTTTGAGCGTAATATAAAAATCTGAAAAAGGTTTTCTTTTTTTTTTTTAAATTTCTCCCCTCCCTCTCCTTTTCTGACGGTCTTGCATAACATTCTGGCGTCTTTAATTTCAGAAATTAAGCCCTGATTATAACTGAAAACTGAATTAGATCAAAATTGTATGTTTAACCTAAATTATATATAAATAAACACCGTTAATTTTATTTAAAGAGCTTTTCTACATTGTAGTGAATTTACTTTACACAGGAAAGAAAAAATTAAGAAACGTCTGTGCTTTTATACGCCATTTCAGAACGTTTGTAACAGAATTAGTAAATCTGAAATTAATGTGTTAATTATATCCTATTAAATTAGTAAGTCTGAAATTAACGTGTTAATTATATCCTATTCAATTAGTAAGTCTGAAATTAATGTGTTAATTATATTCTATTAAACTCTGGATACGTGTTTCATCTTGCAAAACATGGACATCCGCAGAAAAGCTTCTGGAGGGAGGAGCACATAATAATAATAAAATAGACACAATTACATCAATAAAATTTTATTTCATTATTTAATTTTGTGGGGGAAGGGTTATAAGTAGATTACAGAATGTAGTAGTGGGTCATACAAAAACTTTGCTTTTTTTTTTTTACTCGATTCCGAGAGGGCGGTGCCCTATTGCCCTTGCTCATGCCTGCAGATGCTTGTGGATATTTGTTTTCATTATCGTAATACGTAAAAAAAAGTTTTATTTATTTATCTCGGGCCTCACATATCGTATTTATGTCGTGCTTGAAAAAGTGCTTTTTCAGTTTATTTATAGTAAATAGAATTGCGAAATAGAATGAATTTTCTTAGAATTTCAATATAAAATTGAAAAAGCCGATTTATTCATGTTGTTTAAAATGTTTTCTATAAGCAAATTAGGAAAAGTAAGTTCATTTTTAATCCTGTAATTTCGAGCGTATTGTATCAATTTAAAAATGCTTCTTCACTAAATTGTATAATTTTAAAAATATCGAAAATGTACATATCTATTTTATTTCATTATTATTGTTTTCTTAAAGCAAACACATACCCGATTGTAAGCCCGCCTATGCCGTCACAATTGTCGAATAGCTGTGACCTAATCATTTCCTTCCGTAATTAACTAACCACCATCCCTCCCAATTTTGTACCTTTTACCACAGAAATTACTAAACAGTACCAACGAAGAAGCACTTGCTTTCAGGAACGTTATCGAAAGAGCGGAAAAAGGAAGCCACTCAACGTGAAGAGGCGGAGGGGGGAGACAACATCGAACAGTTTAACATTGATGGGGGGAAATTATCCCCTTCTCGCACTTGCTGGGACCACGGGCGCACGTGCGGGTCAAACGGTTTTCTATTCTTGTCCTGGTATGTCTTTTTCGGCTTTTGTCACCAAGTGGCTATGGTGTAATAAAAGTCCTGCTCTTCAAATATCCATGTCTGCAGTATGAGAGCTGGGGTGTTTGACAGTATTCTTAACTTTGCGGATTAATATATTTCGAATATGGCATTGGATAATAAGGATAAGCTATGGAACTCTGTTATGCAAGTTCTGAAAATGGTGAGTAATTTTTTTTTCCTGAAAAATATTGCAAATAGGGCGTAATTGCTTTTTAAAATTGAATTTTAAGCTTCTCAGGCTCGATTCATACGACAGTAAACCGTCTCTAAGCGACCACCCATGGTGCAAACTGATTTTTAAGCTTCTGTGAAAGTGATGTTCATCCCCACCCCCAGAGAGGTGATTTTCAACATTGATGATTATTTTATATTTTGAGAATTATTGTTCATGACCAGAGAAGTAATCGCCACGAGAGGGTTTATTGTATTTAAATGTTTCAAAAGTATCGTTAATCTTGCAAGATAAAAAATTGTCAGAAAATTGCTTCACTCAAATTTCGGACGGTTTGCATTGTACGTATCTCGATATTTTTCTTCAAGTTCAAAATGGGCTTTAAATTATAACTATCATGTTAAAATTTAAAGTAAGTTGTGCTGGAAAGAAAGCATAAAAAAAAAAACTCGAACTAGAGAACTTACGGGTTTTTATTTTTTATGGAGGGGGGGGGAATTCTGTCGAGTACGCAGTCTCAACTCGCACTTTGTGCATAGAAAATATAATGAACCAAAAACACAGATGATAAATTTCATTAAATCATCTAATGGACCAAGAGCACAGATGATAAAGCCATAATAAATTGTCTTAATGATTTTATCAGAACATTTATACTTAATTTGTTTTATTAACAAAAGAACTGTGGGCTTTAATTTCTTTTTTGAGGGGTGAGGTAGCGGCGAATTTATTGTTTTGTGCTCGTTAATTGTTTTTTTTTTTTTTTTTTTTTTTTTTTTTAGAAATTGTGGCTCTTTTTAAAATTTAGTTTCAAAGCATTTTGTTATTATTATTATACTGTTGACTCCCGAATATTGTAGGTACGGTCTGTAATGTATGTGCCTTTGTTCAGAGCTTTATTTCTGAAAGAATGAAAAGGTGTAAGGTACAGTGAATAAAAATAAGTGTATGATGAATCAAACATAAAAATGAATCATTAAAACTAAATAAAATACTAAGAGATAAAAGTATTAATTAATAATAAATAAGTAAATAATAAGTTTAAATACCTTAAAAATTAAGAGAAATAATAATAAAATAAATGTGCATTAAGTAAATTTAAAATAAGTATCGTCAAAATTAACTGAAAGGGTAAGTAAATACTAGTAAGGTATTATAAAAATTACTAGTAAGGTAACATAATTCGTATTATACAAGAAAGGTAAATATTTTGAACAGTCATTTTGCACATAAGCATCTTTTTTGCCACAAGTGCGTGACTTACTTTTTCTTTCACTCTATAATAACAGAAGAGTTGGGAAAACAGCGCAGCGGAAACGGACATTGACTTTCATAACTGAATGAACTGACATTTTTTGCCGCGATTTAAAAATCACTTCCCCAAATGTAAATTGATAAACCGCTTCCAAGTCATTATATATATAGTAAATACTGACTAAATTAAAACTACACACGCAAAAAAAGTAGAGATTTTTTTTTCTCATTATAATTATATGAAAACTTCTTAAGTGAAATATTTCTCAAATATAATGGCCTGTAAATTGAAATTCGATTAATTTTAAAAAAAATTTTTAAAACGCATGAAGAGTCTGAAAATAATAATTGCAGCTTTTTTCATTTTAAATTTTATATGTTTTACATTTATCACAGTGTATTATTTTATTTAAACATATTATTACGAATTACTCAGCTGCGGTATGATAGCTTCCTCGCTTTCCAGAAAGTTGCAGGGAAAGGCAAGGTTGCCAAATTTGATATGAAATCGCCCATTTGGCGATATGCCATAGACGGAGCGAGAACCTTCTAGAACGCAGGCTTAGCGGTTTTCTTCGGGAATGTTCTCGAAGGTAGGTTAAAAGCTATGTATACCCTCCAAAGCTATACATACCCTGCCTGTACACTGTATAGTATTTTGAGTAGTATGTTGAGTTCAGAGATTAGTTTGAGAGCGACCCAACCGAGTCGGGAGAGAGTAGAATTTGCCGTGAAACTGTCTTCACCGTTGTTACCTGAAGGTTGTGTTGCTGATTGTTTCAGCGCGTGTACTGAAGTTATAAGGTGGCCACATTCTTCGCATGCCTTCGTGGTGTAATGGTTTGCATGCTCGACGCGTAACCGAGAGGTCCGTGGTTCGATTCCCGGCGAAGGCGTTGCTTATTTTTTCCCTCTCCTGCTTTATAATAACCTAATGTCTCTACACTGGCGCCCGAACTAAAAAAGTGGTGGATTCTCCACCACCGCGATTTGGCGAGTGGGTCCCCCAAACCCCAGTCGAACTTTTAGTCGCCCTTTAAAAAGGGGAGTATATAAGGTATATCTCCCACATTCTTAGCGTGCCTTCGTGGTGTAATGGTCAGCACACTGAGCCGGTATTTCAGAGGTCCGTGGTTCGATTCCCGGCGAAGGAATTGCATATTTTTCCTCTCTCCTGCTTGTAATTAACCTAATGTCTCTACAAAGTTTTTCGACGAATGCAAAAGTAAACATTTTTTTTCTCTATTTTGTTTCCCTGCTTAGTTTTAATTTAAACTTGATCAATATTTACTAAACAACATCTTAGCAATTTGCGCAGGATATGTTTTAAGCTTTTTTTTCCTGTTGTGCTTTGGTGAGATGTAAAAGATTTTTATGTGATAAGAGCAGTAAAATTTGTTTCCTGGTAGGAGTTGAGTTGGTTTCTGTATGAAACAGATTTCTGTTTCTTTCATAGTCAGAAAGAAGATAATTCTTAGTAAGTATTTTTAATTAATATATATATATATATATATAAATTATGATTTAAATTAGCAGTAGCCCCTCAATTATTCATTTTAATTTGAGCACTTGCCCTCTATTCTAAAATCTAAAAATAGTAATAACCATTTCTGGACTGCGTCATTTCTAGATTAATCCTATTATATGACTTTAATATAACGACGATCACGTACCTAATTCGGACCGTAAACCTAAACCCTTTTTCTCAATAAGTTTCCATATTGGATAACTACGTACTTGCTTTTTGCACCTCAGCCATGGACTGCTTCTTGCTACTTCCCGTCTTCGGCCTATCTAGACTACTGCTGCGATATTCAATTTTTTTTTTTTCAAAAAATATCAAAACTGTAACTGTTCTGGAACAGACGCGATTAATGTGCCAAATATTTGTATCCGCAAATGTCAATTGAAATAAAATTGAATCTATCTCGACTATTTAATCTATCTATTTAATCTATCTCGACTGCCAAGTTTCCTGTTCATTATGTATCAGCATAGACCGAAGACGGGAAGCACTATCTAGGCCGAGGTGCAGAAAGCAAATGCATATATCCTGTATGGAAGTTTATTGAGAGAAAGGTTTCGGTAATTATAAAAATTATAATTATAAAAAAAAAAATAATAAATGAAATAAAAAAAATTTAAAAATCTCAAAGCTTTCAGATTTTATATTACGCCCAATGGGGCATTTTTTTAATGTTTCGTGTGTTACCTTTATTTCTTAAATATCATATTCTTCGAATTTAAACCATAAAGTTCAATTCAGAAGCAATATAACAAAATAATTTAAAAGGAACTTTAGAATTTCCGATACACAGTCTCCCGCACTGGAGATAATCCCTCCCCCGCACAGTGTTGCCATTGCTCGCTTCGAAATGGTTGAGTTTGTTAATAAAAAATTCGTTAAAGTTTTACAAAATATGCAATCCATAATAAAACAAATTCCAAATTTGGGCTTCCAGATATCCACATTCGAGTAGAGGATTGCGTTATTCAAAAGTTCATGTCTCGAGGTACCTCCCCCCCCCCAAAGTGCGAGAAACTTTCGTGCAGATTCTTCATTATTTAATTTCTTTAAATATAATGCAGGGTTCTAATATTTGGTGACAACAATTTGAAAAGTGAAACGCTATTGTATAGTAGACAAGACAAAATGCCAAAATGAAATTAATAGCTTTTTTTGGGAAATTGCCCCCTCTTCCATGATGTAAAAAGAGGCATGATTGATTTTCTTATCACGAATACATGTATAAGGAAAAGAAGAGCCCGAAATGGCACGATTATTGTTGCTACTTCCAGAAAGCCTGAAATGGGAAAGGCTGTATTGGGAATCCTGATTCATCTGTAGGTTGCTACATCGATTTATAATTAGATTGGAAGCAGTGTACGTAGAGGGGGTGAGGAGATCATTATTCTTATAAATCACATATTTCTGTATGATAATAAAACAAGTAAACTCTTTTCTCACGATTCTGTCTTTGAAAGTATACTTTCCGTATTTCAGAGCAACATATCCTTTCAAGGCTCTCTTCTCATCCTACAAAAACACTTTTCATGAGCACATGAAAGTAAATTGTATCAAAAGTCATATGAGCCCGCTATTGATTAAATAAGTCAGAGTGCTGGATGATCATATATGAAAGAACTTACTAGTTCTCTTGCTTTCTAATTTAACTCAAACTTTAACATGTGATTCATTCTAAGTAAGGTGTTCATTTTTACTTCGTTGTAGGAAGTAAAAAAGAAGTATTGTAATAGCGAAAAATTTCGGGTAGGACTCTCCCCCCCAAAAAAAATTATTTAAAATATAAAACTGATTTAAAATAAATAAAATTATAAAACTGATTTAAAATAGATTCTGAAGAGATTTTTTTCGTGGTGTCTGGCCTCAGAACGTTGAAATTTTTATGTGCATCTCCTATTTTCGTTTCAATCGGCTGAACCAAAAGTATATAAATATATGTATATATATATCCACTCTGTTACTCGGCTCAGTGAGCTCAGTTTTTTTATTCTTATATTTTGGTAAATTGTGAATTTTTTGCTTTAAAAATGATTGAATTATGTTGTTCTTATCTTCTGGTTAAGGTTTTTATGCCTTTAGTTGACCTGCATGTTATAGTTGTAGAATTATCAGCAATTTAAAAGTTGTTTAAGTGCGGCTAAACCTAATTTTTTAACATAGCAGCCATATTTGTTTACATTTAAAACTTAGCAGGGTAGTGGATTTGTTGCCAATACAGAGAAACTAAGCTTCGCAACAACAAACTAACGTCTTCTGTTATTATTGCGAATTAAATTATGCGTAATCCATTCTGGAATTATCATTTAAGTTATTAAATTATCTCATATATTGACTCAGCACAGCGTCCACAACAAATTAAGTCAGTTTGTGCTCAGTTCAGTGTCTTTTTGTGGAGTGAGACCAAAAGTAAACTTTCAGTTTCGTGCACCGAAAAAATCTGCCTTGTTGCCCGCTGTCCGAATTGCTTGTTTTTGCCTAGAAACTGGAATTTTAATTGTAAAAAAATTTTTTTTAATTGTTTTAACTATATTTGGTGTTTTATGTTTTTCTATATTGTCCAATTTTTAATATAGATATTTTGAGTTTATATGTATTTTTTCCTTGTCGCGAAGTGAGAACTGAATTAATTGAATGAGAAATATATCTTTAACAAAATTCGAAGAAATAAGTGTTTCGTATTAGCAGCGAATATTGCTGCCAGTCTGAAATGAAAGGCAGGGAAAATGCGCATGATTTAATATTCCGTACAAGGAAGTCACGTAGTGTACACATCAGATTTTTTATGATAATATGCAATCCCACTAAATGCAGCACAAATATTTAATTTATTGGCATTTCATTTGGCTTTAACCTAATCATGAACTTTTATCTATTGATTGATATTATAAGGTATTTCTCCCGCCTTCTTCGCATGCCTTCGTGGTGTAGTGGTCTGCATGCTCGACGCGTAACCGAGAGGTCTGTGGTTCGATTCCCGGCGAAGGCGTTGCTCATTTTTCACCTCTCCTGCTTCAGAAATGCTCTACAATTGGCGCCCGAACTAAAAAGATGGTGGATGATGATTCTCCACCACCGCGATTTGGCGATTGGGTCCCCAAAACCCCAGTCGCCCTTTAAAAGGGGGGAGTATATAAGGTATTTCTCCCGCCTTCTTCGCATGCCTTTGTGGTGTAGTGGTCTGCATGCTCGACGCGTAACCGAGAGGTCCGTGGTTCGATTCCCGGCGAAGGCGTTGCTCATTTTTCACCTCTCCTGCTTCGAAATAACCTAATGTCTCTACACTGGCGCCCGAACTAAAAAGGTGGTGGATGATGATTCTCCATCACCGCGATTTGGCGATTGGGTCCCCCAAACCCCAGTCGCCCTTTAAAAGGGGGAGTATATAAGATATTTCTCCCGCCTTCTTCGCATGCCTTCGAGGTGTAGTGGTCTGCATGCTCGACGCGTACCGAGAGGTCCGTAGTTCGATTCCCGGCGAAGGCGTTGCTCATTTTTCACCTCTCCTGTTTCGTAATAACCTAATGTCTTTACAATATAAAGGCTTTTAATGCCTATAGACCTTTTATTTCTTCCTTCGTTAGTTATTGATCCCGGTGAATGGATTGGCTACATGAGGCTTTTATGGTTTTACCTTTTATTAAAGTGAGTACGAGTCAGTTTTATCTTAAGACATCGCTTGTCTGAAGTACGTAGCCCTTGCATGCTTTGTTTTAATTAATTAATGAACCCATCGTTGAAACGAAATTTATGCTGCAGTAGAACATCTGGTATTATCTAAATGAAGAGCACAATTAATATAAAGCATTTTAAAATATCCCTTTGCAAATGAATTCAAGACTCAGATGTGAAAGTTTGTATAATATTAGCTGGATGGAATTAGATTTTATTAATTATACCAGGTCAATGCATTAAATCATTAAGGAACGAAGCGTTTTTAATCAAGTTCTTCACATTGTTTAGGACAAGTATTTTAAATTCCCTGTAGTTAAAAATGTAGTAATTGCCGCCATTCAACCTGAAATGTCGTTTTCCGTTAAAGTAACTTTCGAGCTTTGTCTCTTGGTCATTGTAGATTTATCTGTAACCAGGAACAAATGTGAAGTTTGCTCTTTCGAAATGCCTTTAAGTCTCGCCATCAGCCAAAGTCTGAAAAGAATGCATGCCTACTGTTAAGGGCAAATTGGTATTTCTATTCACAATACACCCTGATGTGTTTATCTTCTTTTAAACCCCAGAAGACCTGTGGGAGATTAGCTCTCTTTCTGTTTATATCCATTTTCGTTTGAATAGAAGATCCCTTAGATGAACACCTGTGTCAATCGTACTGGAATAATTCGACTTTTAACCTGTGACGTGTAAGTAATTTATTTGTTGTTATTTAATGACTTCTAAATGATAGTTACCTTTACTTTCATTTTGGTTTGGGTTGGGTTTTGGTTTTCGGGAGGCCGTGGATAATTTAAACAATTTTTCAAAATGGGCAGTCATTCACTGATCTGCCGCGATGTGGACAGAAAATATGTCCCAGAAAATGCTGAGCATGTTATCGAGAATTAGGTAAATTTTGTGGTTAAGGTAAGATCCACTAAGAATGAAAGTGAGTATAGTGAGTAGTCATAGTCACTTTAGTGTGACTTGTATTTAATACTTGTTTGAGGGAAGTGGCTGAAGCTTTGTCATAAGCATGATTAAAAAATTGGGACTGATGGGATATTTACGGTCATAATAAATGCCATTAGGGATCATTAAAGGTTTCGAAAACGCTTAGACGTATAGTATAGCAATGTCATTTCAGTAGGTTAGGTATTAGATATTATGATAAATTTTAAGTCGTGACAAAAGTTTGATAATATCAGTTTCTGTGAATGGCGACGGAATATGACTAGAACATTAATTTAGGAGTTTAATATGTTGTTAAATTGAGTGGAGTATTCTGATTCGGAATTTAGTAGAATATTTTGATAGCGTTTCGAACTCGTGTGTTAAATGGGAGGATAAAACTAAAACTTTGGAGAGATAGCATTATGTTAAAAGCTTTCATTTAAATTTCGTTGCAAAATGGAAAACGCTGTCGCACTCTCAGAAAGCATGCGATGACTCATCTTCATTGTACGGGAATGGGAATATGATAAGCGCTTTTGGAAGCGCAATACGCATTGTTGGTGGATACTTTTCTCTCTCTTAATTGATTATTTACATATGTGAGAAAGGATGTAGTATATAGACTTACGATAATACAATCGTTCACTAATCTATCGCCGTTTAGCTTTAAGAAAAATTTTTTTGAATATATCGAGTGGTATTTTTAAAGGAGAGAATAAAGCTTAATATAAATATCCTGCCAGTTAATGCTGCTTATTTAACTGTAATATTTAGCTTTTCTGACTTTCACTGGTAGAGCAAGAATTTCTGATCATCTCGTTTTTGACAAATAATCAAACTCCTCAGAAAAGAAAAGGCTTTCTGATCCGGAGAATCAAATTGTTAGCCATGTTTATCTTTTATCAGGCACAGACGATCAAACTAAAAATAGAGATCAAATCTTACAACCGACTTCCGCTTTTGGATAAGAATCTGGTGGACAGTGATGACGTTGCAGCTGTTGTGCTTGTTACAGGAATCTTGCAATCCAAATTTTATCTTAAAAATGATCCGTTCTGTTTTTCAATTTACGTTTTCACCGAGATTACGAATATGACTGCAAATTTTCTTGCATTATAACACTAGAAATCCTGTTATCCGAACTTGAATTATTCGAGTCTCTTTTTCTTCTTTATAAGCCAATTATGTTTAACTTATTTACGTGGTTTTAGTTTTTTTAATTCATATGTTGTTTCTTATGGCTTTATTTGGAAATCAATCCATTTACTGCCACTCGCGAGAAGGGAGGGGGAACCCCATTAAATTCAGAAATTATGTTACCAATATATTAAAAACACTATAAATTACACCTCTAAAATTCAAGTCTTTACAAAAAAATAAGACATAAAAATTTCACAATTAAAATCTTAAAAATGTTCAGTGATTAGAGGGAAGCAACTGTGTACGAAGGACATAAGATCCCTGGCCATCGAATACAGCAGGAGAACATTACCACTATCTTGTAACTTAGAGTCAAGGTCCAGACAGACGAGTAAGTGCTGCTTATTCATGGTATTTGTTTTACAAATAAGGCAATGGCTATTAATATGCCTATTCTGCTGAAATGTTCAGCTAAGCAGACCTGCCCTGTACACGTCTGAAATTAGCCACAACCTCTCTACGTGGCCTGCGACTGAACTCATTCCAATCATTCCTGATATATTAGAGTTTATACTTAGATTAATTGATAGTTCTGTATTGTAAGTTGACATAATATTCTCTCGGGTACTTCTTCTAAGAGAATCGAAAGGAATGGAACTCTATTCAATATATAACTCCGTAACCTCTTCGCCAAGAGATCTGCTTTTTCATTAGCATTAGTGTCTACGTGAAATGCTATCCATTGAAATTCTACAGTTTTACCGTTTTGATTTAGTTCTCTGATATCTCTTTTTTTTTTTTTTTTTTTTTGGGCGCCACT